>BLKR01010093.1:0-70271 GCA_011170035.1 Teleogryllus occipitalis
AGAGAGAATACCGATAACAGGAATGTTAGAAAGATGCATGGAGTGGGGGAAGAGAGAGGGCGATGGAGGAAGAGAGTAATAGATGAGGGAAGAGATACATAGTTATACAGATTGATTGATTCTTTCGTGTTTCCGGGCGCGTCAACTGCTTCGGTCATTAGTCCTTTTCGTGTAGTGCATGTTTTTTTCTCGGGAGATGGCGGTGATCTTCCCCCGCTGGATGGCGAGATCCGGCGCCGACCTACCGTCGACTAGTGGGGTTTTCCTCAACCAGGACTCTCCCACCAGCGGGGCACCCCAGCCGGGACATGCTCTAAGCTCCCGACCGGTCTCCCGGGATATGTGGTAGTGTAGTGCATGTTAGTGTAAGTGTGTGTGTAAGAGGCGAGGATAGGACAAGGAAGAGGAAGGACGGATCGCGCGCGGTCCGTGGCCCTTTGGTAGGGTACTGCTCCAGCATTCGCCTGGTGTTGATCGGAGAAACCACGGAAAACTACCGATCAGAGCAGCCGGCCGTTAGAATTCTCCTCCAGACAGCGACTGAATTCGACCTAGCTGAAAAGCTAGTGTCGAAAATCCTGCCGCCGTCAGGACTCGAACGTAGGGCCTCCCGGTTAGGGGTGCTGCAGTGACATCAGTTGATGCACTACGCTACCGGTACGGGTAGTTTTATAGATGGAGATAGAGATTAATGGAAATAGATAAATAGATAGATAGATAGATAGATAGATAGATAGATAGAGAGAGGGGGCGAGATAATGAGCAAAAAGAAAAAAAAGAGATTGAAAGAAAGGGGAGGTCGAAGGCGAGAGAAACAATCTGGGAGACAAGTTCGGAATACTTTGAGGATTGAGGGAGACAGAAAGCAAGACAGAAAATAAGAGAATGGAGCTTTAACGTTCACAATAAAAGCCACCCTCCATCGTTGTCGGCGACTGCTCATAAAAGTCGACAGAGTGATTCATACGAAGCCGTATGAGTACTGAAGCTCGACATTCGTATAGTAGACACTATAAAAGGATTTATTGGATGTTGATATGATGGATATGCGGAATGTGATTGATATTCACTTATTGGGATGCCAACAATGCGCTTGGTGCATAAATCATTTGGTAATAATGCTTTATTCCTGGACTGTAGAACTTCTTTTGAGTCAATGTCAGACTCGAAGTGTACGAAAAGACAGGATGTTCACATTCGTTTCGATGGCTCCTTGTCACGTGAACATTTCACCAATGCTTATCGACGAAATGTTATAGTGGGAATATTGGTTTTGGGAGATAATGTTTAATAGTTGAAAAATGTTTATGCGGTGCAAGTGACTCTCTTATTCTGACACGACAGTAATAATAACTAAACAGCCGAAACCGAAATTTGTAAAAAAAATAATATATTTCTGTAGAACACGCTTCATTTACAACTTGCGTTTACAACGACAGTACAATTACATGTTACTGCGTTAAAAACTTTTCTCAGATTACGTAGGTCAATTTATACATTAAATTAAGAGAAATTAAGAGGAATACCGAAATTTGTAAAAAATAATATATTTCTGTAGAACACGCTTCATTTATAACTTGCGTTGACAATGACAGTACAATTACATGTTACTGCGTTAAAAAAACTTTTGTCAGATTACGTAGGTCAATATATAGATTAAATTAAGAGAATTTATTTAAATAGTAAATTAAATGTTCCCGTGATTAAAACCAGACCTTATCAAAAATATATTTTGTAACAATTAATTTAAAGCGAATACCAATAATGTGAAAGGGCAACTTAGTCAATTGATTATATACAATTGATGTCCACCTTTGGCACAAATTGAATTTTTCGGCATTCAGTAGGCAAAGTTTGCACAGAAAAATAAACTTGCAGAACTAGGACAACAATATTATAATTGTAGGCATCAGAAATACAATAACAATAAGTATTAATGTTGTAGTCCTTGAAGTTGACAAATGTGTGACCACCATTGCTGCGAAAAGGAAAATATCTGTAGAGTTGAAAGAAATGTACAGATTGAAGACAGTAGGTTTTGTGTCTGAGTCGGTAAAAACGGTACAATTATAAAGGACTGGCAGGATTCTGGAAAATTACAAAAAAAGGAGAAAAGTAGTTGATGTACTTGTGTAATTAATGTAAAAGTGTAATGTTGAATTTTTATAATTTTCGAAAATAAAGTTCGCCGGATATGCGCTCAGGACCACTTTTATACTGTTTTTTGATACCTATGGACACAACATTTAAAGGGAAAATTTGGAGCTTTTTGGTGAGAAAAATTGTTTAAAAAATAAAAATTGCCTATATTTCACGGAAGATAACGCGAAAAATACTAATATTTTCGAAAAATTGTACTACACGACCTTACCTCAAGATCCTTCCTGAAATAATTTTCTGCTTAAAAAATATGTCTTTAATATTATAGTTATAGGAAGGTGACAAAAAAATTAGAACTTTTGTAATTTTCGAAAAAACAATGATTTCAATAATAGGTAATGAAACCTCCAACATTCTCTGTTGAGCGTCCTTTAATGGCACTTTTCACCAACACAATGACAGAATGTAATAATAAGTCCTGTTTGATCAACACTGAAAATGTTTTTCTTTCATATTCCTTAACAAACATTCTGCGCTCGGCTACCGAACGGTGCACACTTCGCCCGCTGCTTATCGCTCCGCAGTACTGTAACCGTTCTCCTATCGAGCCTCACCGATTACAAAAGTAGATCTGTCATTTGCCTACTTCGCGACGTGTGATTACATCGTCACGCATCCCTGGGAATATCTCGATTTACGGATAAACTTCCCTATTGGTAGTGGGTTCGTCTTTGTTAAACTACTGATCAATTAACAAACCAACACAATTTTTCAGTTTTAAATGACAAATAACATATATTCTAGAGCGCCAAAATGTAACAAATTTTACATTTTCCGTTTACATCAATGTAATTACATGTATTCTATTGAATGAAAATCACAGATCCTCCTATGTTCTCACTTTTTGTAAAATCATGGTAGCCAATTCCCTACCTAAACTGCAGTTTTTCACTAGAATAATAATAATTCAGACCCCTGTTTACAAGAAAACAAGCAATGGATACAATTTTACACTTCGCAAAGAATATCACACATGAGACACACAAATCATAATACAAATATTCATCCTGTAAAAGAAAAAACACATACACACAATACTCGAAATTCACTACTACCTTTTAAATCACTAATTACGTTACACTCAGTAGTCACATTTGACCTTCGGCTTCTACATAGCCTTTCAACACAAAATTTTGTTTCATAACGTCTCTTAAATGATTTGAATCATTAAAATATGACTCTAAATAAATAATCCTGTACAAAACAATTTCTATCATAAACATAAAGAATTACTTTAATCTGATTCTTGTTACGACTGTCGAAAAGAAATAAAACCAATGTTCTCAGAAACTTGCCCGATCAACGTCTATTATTGAGGGAAGCTCACATTACAACGTTTTGGCTAGTATAATTATACTCCTATTTCAGAAGTTTTTTTCCAGACTGAAATTAAGTGAGTGTTCTTTCTGCTTTTATATAACTCACGACCGGCGAACTCCGCAAGTTGGTCTCGCGCTGTGTAGCTGGCCCGTCGCGCGACCCTCGCGTCTCAAGGTCGTCGTTCTTCTGCAAAGTCCCTGCGTGGCCTGTCGCACGGAAACTGAAGTACTCCGAACACCGTCTCCCAGTCGTCTCCCAGGCGAAAATTCACCGCAGCTTTCGCAGAGGCGATGGTCGCTTCAGAATGCGAGTCCTAAACTCCAAGTTATGACTTCGTAATGGCAAAAGTCAAACTAGTTGTTTGGATAATCCGTCTTTCTCATAACTTTCAAAATTTCATCATAGGATTTCCAAAGTGAAATTCCCAAAAAATAAGAATAACGAATATATGAAAAGTATGAAATATATTAAAGCTGTAACAAAGAAGAAACATGTCCTATGTTACAATAGTCCTCTTTTCTAGCAACAAGAATGCAGCAACGTGGGTTTACAGATTCATTTCGATCTATTACCGCCGTCGTTCTTTCATTCATTGCATTCTTGTTTAATATTCATTTACTAATTCCATGTAACCCCACGATATTCACAGTACGTAAGTCCATGAAAAGTGCTCAGTCAATTACCTTTTATTAAAGCTTTTGTGTTCCGCAATCTTCGCGTGTCCCTCGTCGACCATGTGGCGTACTCGTAGACAACCGTTCTCCTTGCCGTCTCGAACCAGAAAGAGCGAGCTCTTTTTTGACGCAAGTTCACGCCACGTCCGTATTTCCGCGAAAATTTCCTGATTGGCTACGGTCTGAGTGCGTTCAGAAATCCTTCTCTGACTTACGCCATCTCTTCGCCACTGTAGAAACTACGTGTAGAGCCTAATGTCGGGTATTATAGCTTCCATTTTCCGTTGGTTATAAATGTGACCGGCGACAAGCGGTTACAGTACCTCCACTGCCACCAGTGATAAGAAAGGCCCTTGCGGGGCCGTGACCGTTCAAAAAGCGAGTGCCTTATTTAAATATCTCAGTGCAATGAAGTGCATATTCATCAGTGTTCTACTACTAGGCACATCGGCACGAAGTGTTGTCGCCCCCCCCCCGCTACAGGCCCTATCAGGCCACTTCGTGCGATTCCCTTAGACGAGTTCAGAAGTGAATATAGTTTCGTAAGGTTTAATGTTCAATCCAACAATGGCAGAAAACGCCAATGCATCATTTCCGCCGCTGTAAGATGTAGTGTCGTCAGCTCTATACGCACTAAACGAATTTCATTGTACGGAGCCGCATCTAATCAAACGCTTACAGCAGCAGCAGCAACATCAGCTATATGCAGCGAGACAACCTGCAAATTCAACGTTCACGCAGCTGTCCACACCACCCGTGGGATATTCCGAATGCGCAGTTACATACTAAACTTGGCATTACACCCATCCCCATCAACTTCTCCCTCTTAGCCGTAAAATTCAATTTCAAAATATTAAAGATACTTTCAGCTAATCACTTTCACATGGGTAAGCCAAATCCTCAGTGCAAAAGAAAACTACCAAGAGAATTCTTCGATCCCCCATAGACATGAACTGATGAGTCTTTTCTCATTATAAACTATATAACCACTATATTGTATAGTGGTAAAACTAGAATTCTCTATATAATGTATCAAATGGTGAAGCCGTGGCCTCCCGCCGGTGAAGGGCGGTCCCTCCGATTGGCCGACTGACTCAGCCAATCGTGATCGGCCCCCAGACCTATATAAGTCCGAGCGCTCACCACACCAGCGCAGACCAGCCCTGAGGAAGACCACGAAAAGATGGTCGAAACGTCGGCAACACAGCCTTCGACGCGGCGTCACCCGGACAGCCAAGATCATCCAATGTATCAAATGGTTCTTGTCTCAATGTATCTATCGTAAGCGGCTGCTGAGATCCAATGGCCAAGCTGGAGGAAAATTTTAAAAAATTCCTTAATAATTGAGTCCACTTTATGTTTCCACTCGATGATGGTTTCTCCATCAAGGAAGAGAGACGCTTCTTCTAATCCATTAGCCTTAGCAGTTCATACTGTACAGTTCATACATAATGTTCCGTAAACAAGTGCTAAATGTAATCTGTAATTTAAAAAAAATTGGCGACGACCTGTTAGTTTGAATTACTTGGGTTCAAATCCCAGAAATGTCCCTCGGGCGAACGCTGTGTGCAAGGAAAAGAGAAGTTCGTTCCAAAACATCGGATGTAGCAATTCACAAAAATCTAATCTGTAATACAGAAATTTGCCGCGGACCGGTTAGTTTCAATTACCCTGATTCAAATTCCAGAAATAAACCTCTGGGGAGCCCCCTGCGGAAGGAAAAGACATGTTTCCTCTTAAACAATGAGTCTCAACAATTCATACTCTACGTGACAATTTTTCGTAAACAACTGTTAAATATGATCTGTAATAAAAAATCAGCATGGTCCTGTATGTTTGAATTACTCGGGTTCGAATTTCACAGATATACCTCTTGGGAGCGCTCTGCGCAAGCAAAAACACCGTTCTTCCTAAACCATCACCTTTAACAACACACACTCTACGCCAACATTTGCCGTAAAAAAGTGCTAAACATAATATTAAAAAAATTTGCTCCGCCCGATTACTTTTAAGTACCAGGATTCAATTCTCAGAAATGTCCCTGCGAAAGAAAGTTTATCGTTCCTTGTAAACCATAATCTTTAACAATTCATACTCTACGCTCAAATTTGCCATTAAGAAGTGCTAAGTGTAATCTGCAATAAAAGAAATTGCCGCGGACCGGTTTGTTTCAATTACTTTGGTTGAGTCCTAGAAATATCCTAGGCACAAACGCTCTGCAAAAGGAAAATAATCTTTAAATAAGGTCATGAAAATTACGAACAGCACGGAACAGCTACGAATGAATGAATGTAAATTTTCTTGGATTAAACTTTTTTTATATTGTCATACACCTAGAAAACCTTAACATTAATAATATAATTAAATTTCTCCGTTGATACGGAAAATAAAACTCAGAACACTATGAAATGTACGTACATTATTTTTATTCTTAAAAGAGAATTGAGGTACAATTGAATGAGGTCTACAGTCAACTAATTTATTAATTTTTTTAAAAGATTTTTCGCTCAGAATCATATAATTTTCAGTTCCGAAGTACATCATATTCACCAAATTTACTTACCAAATAAAATTTTCATATTCACCACAATTACAATTTTTATCGTTGGTTTTATGTTGGCATTGTGTTGTTTCGAATCAACCGATTCCTTCATTTATTTTTAGTATTTCTGCATGTGACTGTCCTTCGTTAATTGTCAATTTGATGGCTTGGTTAATGGGCCTTCTATTTCTCGTTTTGGGTGTTTGGTTATCTACTTTGGATGAACTCCTCTTCTTTCTTGCCGACTTCCTGTGTTCAGAAGATTTCAGCCAAATGTCATTAGTTTTGTTTCTCCTTACGACCATCTAATGTGACAACTTGTACCTGCTTGTCTTTCTTGTCGGGTCAATTGTCTTCTGGAGGACATGGAGCTTGTCTCTTCTTGTTTGGAGTAAGTTGACCTCGGGTCTCTCCCTATGCTTTTTTGAAGTCTTCTCAGTCTTCTGAATCCTCTCCTTACCACGCCTAGTATTCTCGGCTTGTTCATCATCTTTTCCTAAGAGAAGGAAGTTATCGTACATCCATTTTTGCTTCTTTTCAATCTTTAGCCATCTGTTCTTCAGCGCATCCACTTCTTGTGATGTTGCTACAGTCTCCTTCACTATCACTGGGTTATATTTTAGCAGATTTCCGCCAATTACGGTTAGTTGTGCTTGCAGACGGTGTATAATTTCCTTATTTTGTTTCGCCGCTTTTGAGTAATTCCCCATCTTTCTAAAGCCCAGTCCTCCGCATTCCTTTCTCCTTCGGGTGTGAGCTACTCTTTACCTTTACTCCTGTAGGTACTCCAGTTATGGAAGGGGTGCATGGAGGTGATCTCTGCAGTTTCCGCCTTCCAACGAAGAGGTTAAATGCACTTGTGGCATTATCTGTCAGAGACGCCAAGTGATCCACATTTCTGGCATTGCAGTCGCTGGGTGACGACGCCCGGTGGCCTGATTGCTCACCACGCACCGTCGGCCGGTACTGGAGCTCTGATCCCTTGCGCCGTAATGGTTGATCTTGAAAGACCTTCCATCCCGTTTTTTTCCCTGCAGGGTCGCCTTCCCCTAGTGTTTTCAAGCTCCTCCCAGCTAAAAAGGAAGCTGAAGAAAAGAAGGGGTGCAGTCAAGAATAGAGTTAGAATACAAGAGTAGAATAGAAAGAACTCCCTAACCCTCGCAACTTAATAGCATCGGAGTCGGAAACAAGAGTTGACTGATACGAAGATTGTAAAATACAGGACAGTAAAATAGAAATGTGCCACAAGTAAGTGGAATCAATGACACACCTAGTTTGTGGGAATTACAGAATGTATAGGGGAGTAACAGCGGACAGCTGCTCCGATTAGTCACCTTCTACGACAGAGGGAGGTCCCGTGGAGCTATTCTACTAAAAACCCCGACACCACACTAGTATATTATTATTATTATTATTATTATTATTATTATTATTATTATTATTATTATTATTATTATTATTATTATTATTATTATTATTATTATTATTATTATTATCCTACGTTTTCTCAGCTATTTTTGCTGGTAAAAATGCTCAACTTCCCCAGAGTTGTTTTGGGGACAGGTTCGGTCACAGAAGAAGAACTTCATCTTATATCCGGACTTAAGATAAAAATTTTCTTACGATATGGGCTGTTTGCAACAAAACTGCGCGCTGTCCCATGTTCAGAAAGTTTTTGGGTAGTTTAAGTTCTGTTAAGTTTTTAAGGAAGTTTTTACTGACCAGGTCTTCTGCCGATATCACGAGTGGGTATATTTTGGTAGCATTTAATTTCCAAACATGTTTCAGGTCATAAGATAAGTTTTCATATTTCGAAATTTTTTGTTTCTTTCTGTTTGATGTTGTGGGAAAATGGTACTGCGATGTCTATTATTACTCCTTCTTTCTTCTTTTTATCTATAAGGAGAATATCTGGCCTATTTTAATCGACAGTACGATCAGTTAAAACCGGTCTGTCCCAGTACAAAAGGGTGGAACTTGTCTACAGCACTGGAGGAGGGGTGTCCTTATAGAATGGCGGTGTCGATTCATCCAATAATTTATGCTCTATTGCAATTGCCCAGTGCACGATTTTCGCAACTTGATTATGTCTTCCTAAGTAAGCACTTATTATTATTATTATTATTATTATTATTATTATTATTATTATTATTATTATTATTATTATTATTATTCAACAGCTTTAAACTGAATCGCAGGAGCTTTACCACAACCCGCTTGATTCAGGCGCCTGCGAAAACACAGAGGCCGTTTATTCAGGCCCCTGCGTGTGGACGCGGGAAATCTCTTTCTTGTTCGTCAACCGATTCGTCTCCGCTCGCCTGCTCGCGTTGCCCGCCGCCTCGCGCACGCCGTCTCCGCCGACTCCGCCGTCTTCACCGCCTCCACAGGCCCCGCTCCCGCCGCCCCCCCGCTAATCTGATATCTCGCGGCGGCGTCAACCGTGATTAAGGCAAATTTACGCTTCGCCGGCGTCGTAATTCCATTAAAAAGCGGCGCTTGAGTCGCGCCGACGCGCCGCGCCGGGGACAGGAAGGGGGGGCGGGTCCGGGGAGGGGGGACGACGAATGAGTGGGACAAGGGCGGGTGGTGGGCGCATCGGGCGCCGAGGCGACGGACGTCGTCCCTTCGGTTGGTGACCCCCGGCGAAGAAAACGAAAGGAGGTTCTCAAGGAGGAGGAACTTGCCCCTGTGTTGATGAGAGCTCCAGACGAGCTATGGAGCACCTTACGTAATTATCTTTCGATTGAAAGGCTCCGAATGAAACGTAGCGATTGACCTACCAAATTCAAACTCGCCTTCAAGAAAGTCCTTGATTGTGAAGAAAAAATGAATGATTTATTTTATCTAAATTTTTTAATTTCATGAAACACTAATGAGAATATTTAACTTCGTGAAATTAATTTGCATGGAAATAATGGTATAATTCGTTAAAATAAATTACATTTTAAATTACAATAGGATATTTAAAGATGGAGATGACTGTAACATCATGTAATGCCTTCGCTTGATGATACCATTCGGGGGGTTAAGAATCGACTTTAAGAACACCCTTCATTTCAACGAGAAATATTAATATTTTTTTTTAAACAAGGCGATGGCCTTACTTGAAGCGGAAAATAAAAAAGAAAGTTTTTTTCCTCCCCACACAAACGTTGACTGTGATATGCAACTCATTTTGAAACAATGCCACCAGGCCTGTTCATGTCAGGAGGTATAATTTCGGAGAAATTCTTCGCCCGGTTATCTTGGATTTTAATGATTGATATATTCATTGTTTCGTGTCTCCGGGCGCGTCAACAGCTATGGTAATTAGTCCCGTAAGTATAATGCATTTTTATCACGGGAGGTGGGGACGTGGCGGCGTTTTTCCTCAGCTGGATGACAAGATTCAGCGCCAACCTACACGTCGGTTTGCGGGATTTGCCACATTCAGGTATCTACTGCAAGCAGGGCACTGCCCCATCCGGGGCCAGCACTGACTGGTCTCCTGACGTGTGTGGTAGTGTAGTACATGTAGTAAGTGTAAGTGTGCTTTAGAAGAGGATAGGAAAAGAAAGAGGAAGGAAAGATCATGCGCGTGCGCTCCGTAGCCCTATTGAGATCAAGTGGCCAAAATTATCCTTGTGGCAGTGGCTGAATTTGACATAGCTATCTAGTTAGTGTCGAAATTCTACCATCATGAGAACTCCAACCCTAGGACCATGCAGTTAAAAGCAGTGCCGTGACATTACTTGATGCCTTGAGCGTCCCCAACCAGTCGAATTTTGATGAAATTTTGTATGCCAAATCCCACGTTTCTCTAAGAAAGTTTTTGAATTTAATTAATGTATCTTTTATGAAGTTGTAGCTTATTATTACTATCCATGTCCATGAATTTGTTTCAAGGAAACTTATTTGGCCATTCATGAGATGACGTTTCTTGAAAAAAACTATTTCAGTTCATGAAGCATTCATTTATATTTGTACTACATAGCAACGTTTCGAAGTCCAATTTGTCCCATCATCAGGCTAGAAACAACACATTCTTTTAAATATTATTCATTTTGTTTAAAACACATAAGAGCTTACCCAGTACATAAAGATTTGAAACTCACCTTATTATATGTTACACATAATTCAAACTAGGAAATGAATTTAAGAAACATTTTTGGCAGTTTCCAAATATTATAACAAATCAAAGACCCAGCCGACATGACTGAGACTGTTGGCCTGGCATGCCAATTGTGATAAACAAAATTCTTGTATTCTGAAGGTCAAAGGGAAGCGCAAGAGAGGAAGGAAAGTAATGTCTTTATTCAAGGATTGCCAACCTAAAATAATTACTGTTTAATATTTTTTGTATCAAAACTAAACATTAACAATTACTGTTTTTGAAATTGTTCAGTAGGTTATCATAATGTCTAGTGAAATTATTCGACTCAATATGCGAGTTGCAACAGTTGGTAGCTTTAATAAACAAATTCCAAACACAATCTTGGATTCTTTCTATCCTCTTTGCCTCAAATTTTCACATTCTTAATATCTACGTCATGACTAGTACTAATTGTGTGAGTATTCAGTGAATTTTGTTCATTAATGCTTTCGTTCACCGTTCTGTTATATTCTGCCAATCTCATCTTTAAGTTTCTCTTGATTTGTTCTATGTACGCTTCTGAACATTTGATTTTATATACTTATTATTAAGTCCTTGTTGTTGCTCTTTTTGTTTAACATCTTTGAGATTTTTAATTACATTTCTTGGATTGGTTACTCTGTTTACTACATTGAAATCAAATTTAGTTTTTAACATTGATTTTATCTTGAAATTAATAGAAGGGACAAAAGTAAGGCAAAAATATTTGTTATTAACTTCTTCAGTTCTAGCGCAACAGTGACTCAAACCAGTGTCATCGCATACCGCGACGAAATCCGGCTAAGTGGTAGAATAACACACTGCTCAGCAAGTGGCTTCGGCCACTCGCTGCATCGCGGCATACTGCCGCAATTTACTTTCTCACTAAACTACATTTTTAATAGAACGTACTGAGTAGTTGAGGTAATAGAAACAGTAAAGTGTTTTGTCACATACAATCTGGATCTCTGTGTTGTAAAGTGCAGCGTCGCTCAGTGATTCAATGGCCTCCGCCATCGATCCAAACACGCGCGAAGTATTGTGCGCAGCCCTGCAAACCCTACAAGACACGGACTCCATTGCAACGAGCTCCGATGGTGTATCTTTCATCTCCCACATCTCCCACAAATTCACACCTACAACAGTCTGAGGTCGGTGCCGTGACCATGGACTCCCTGCCCTGCCAACTGGCAGGCCAGCCGCCCTCAAACCTGGAGGCAGCAGTCAACCGCAAAAGGTCAGTGAGTGATAGTGCTACGCAGCCAGAACATAAAAAGCTCTTAGGGGCTTCTAGCAATGCAAGTGACTCATCACCAGAATATATAGAATATGGAGTGCCAGTGGGTAATAGATTTGGACCTCTAGAAAAGGAAAATACCGACGTACCAGACAACAGATTCAAGTACTTAAACATTGGCGACCGAGAGTCAATGGACCCCCCTAATAGAATTCCACCCATCTTTGTCGCCGATATTTCCAATTTAAACATATTCGTAAAGGAATTAAAAAGCAAGGTCTCTGCTAATTTCGTAGCAGATTTAAAAAATCAAAAAGATAAAATAAACAGCCACGGACTTTCGTAAAATAGTGAAATACCTTCTCCAAACTCAGAGAAGCTTTCACGCATACAAAGACCCATTAAATAAGAACATCTCAGTTGTGTTTAAAAATGTCGATCTATCGATATCAGAAATTGAAATTTTCCAGGAAATAGAAATTCCCTTCCCTAACTAAAATAACCAGACTCACAAAGAACAACGCCCCAATCCCCGTTGTAGCAGCAGTATTCAATGGTAAAGACCCCATAGAAAATATTCTAGCCATTAAGCATATTTGTAATTTAAGAGTGATAACAGAGCGAAGGAAGAAAACGCAGGGACCAGTGCAATGCCAAAGATGTTTGGATTTTTGTCACACAAAAAACAATTGTAACCATCAAATAAGTTGTGCTTTCTGTTCCCAATGTCACTATTCAGTTCTTTGTCCAAATAAAAATCAAAACCCCATTTGTAGAAACTGCAGTGGTCCGCACAAGGCCGATGACAGAGCCTCCTGCACATACTTCAACTCCCATAATGCCCGTAGTACTGACCCCATGACAAATTCATCATCTAGTAACCAATCATCATCGCACACTGCAGGCAACATCCACTCCACTACCGAGTTCCCCACCTTACCAGTATCACAACTACGTAACTTCACACTCTCCAACTCTTCCGCCCGCGTAAACCCTACTTCCGCTGGATCCAATCATAGACACCCCAATAGCACCCAAAATGGAAACCAACAAAACAGTTCCTTTCTAAATAGCATCATCGAAGCAGTCACATCCAGTACAATCAATTTCATAAATTCCTTAATTCCTACCATAATCAACTCCATCCGAAGTTCCATATCTTCACTCTTAACTAACAACAATAGCAATGGCAGAAAATAGATTAAATGGAATAACCTTCATGAATTGGAATGCTAATAGTATTTCTAATAAAAAATAGAATTTACGCAATTTATCCATACCTATAATGCTGACGTGGCATGTGTTACGGAAACGCATTTAAAACCCAGCAATAAGTTCTACTGTCCAGACTTTATTACATATAGAAAAGATAGATCACATAATAAAGGAGGAGGAGTCTTAATTGCAATCAAATCTAACATAAAACATCACCTCATACCAACACCTAACTACAATGAAATAGAAATAATTGCACTTAATGCTGAAATATTACAAAAATCTTGGACAATTATAACCATTTATAAATCTCCCGATCATAAATTGAATATTAATAGCATCAAAAATCTCTTTCAAACAGGTAATAATGTTTTAATGCTCGGAGACATGAATGCAAAACATATGTCTTGGGGTTGTAAAAACAAAAACCGGGACGGAACAAAGCTGGCACATTTTATAAATAACTCCACACTAAAAATAATAACAACACCGGAACCTACGTATTACCCCCATGATAACTCGAGGAATCCCGACATATTAGATATTGGAATAACCAACTCGTCCCATAAATTTAACGCTTCTACAATATTTGAGTTAGATTCAGATCACATTCCCATAATCGTAACCTCTCACCAAATTCCTCCCCCTCATGCCCCTTTCCCCAATACAAAAATTTATAAGATCGATTGGACTAAGTTTAAATCAGAATTAAATGCAGTAATACCCAAAAGAAAAATACAACAAACCGCTCTCGAGATTGATCAATCAGTATCATATTTAAATTCTATCATCCAAACGGCAACCCAAAATTCGGAATTAAAAACAAATGATAGGAAGCAAACAAATTACACCAACCTCCCCCCGGAAATATTAAAAATCATAAACATTAAAAATCAAACCAGAAGATTATGGATTCGCTCCAAAAATAATAGTGTCAAACACGAACTAAACATTATCAGGAATATCTTGAAAAAAGAATTAATAAATCATAAAAATAAGAAATATCATGAACTTATCCAGTCTCTCAGTACTCAAAACAACACAATTTGGCAATTCACAAAAAAGATACTCAGGAAAAAAATTATAATTCCTCCAATCAAATTAGCAACAAGTGCATACACCCCCTTCCAAAAGGCAGAAAATTTCGCCAAATATTTTTCCTCCACTTTTACCACCAACACCACACAATACCATCCATCTCATCAATTAATTAATAATGCATTTATTACTCCCACTTACGGACCAAACCCAAGAATTAAATTAATATCACCCAAAGAAAAAAAAATATCATATCCACACTGAAAATTAAAAAAATCTCCTGAATGCGATAGAATAAGTAATACAATAGTCAAACACTTTCCTCCATCTGCACTGGCCTTCATCACCAACATTTGTAATTCGTGTCTCAGAATCGGATATTTTCCTCTAACATGGAAGCACGCGGTCATCATACCGATTCCCAAACCAAACAGGAACCCCTCATTAGTCGTAAGTTACCGTCCTATTAGTTTGCTCCCTACCTTTGCGAAAATATTGGAAAAAGCTATCCTTACGCGCTTAAAAGCATTTTTGATTCAGACTAATGCAATTCCCAAACAGCAATTTGGATTCACCGAGAAAATCTCTACCAGTCATCAACTTCTACGGCTATCAGAATATATCCACACAGGCTTTCAAAATAAAAAGCACACAGTCGGGATTTTTATTGACATCACCCAGGCCTATGATAGAGTATGGCACAAAGCAATGATTTAGAAACTAAAAAAGATAGGCACCCCATATTATCTCATACAAATAATATCCTCCTACCTTGAAAATAGAACGTTTTCAGTCACCGTCAACAGTCATCATTCAAATCCAAGACAAATAAGTGCTGGCTTACCACAGGGATCGCCACTATCCCCTACACTTTTCAATTCATATGTATCCGACCTCCCTCATAGAACCCGATTAAAAAATAGATATCCATACCAGGCATTCCTAACCAAATTTACCGAAGTAGATTGTTTTTAGAGGTGTCTGGAAAAGATTTCCTCACCCGAATTAGTTTTTAGTTTAATTTTAGGTAATTTAGAATGTAAGCAATCAATACATATGTAAAGTGTTATATGTACTGAACTATGTATGATCTGTAAAAATAAAATAAATTAAAAAAATTAACTTCTTAACTCTTATCCCGTTGTTCAGAACCAGAACTACTATTCAATTTTTTCTTATTCATTCACATTCTGCATTTCACCATTGTGTCAATGAACTGTGAAGTATAATCATTCATATGGAGAATAGTTTGTATTTTCTCAAAATTTTGTGTATGAAATTCTGGAGCTGATAGTTTAATCTACAAGATTATATAAATTGTTTTCTTAATCCCAACAGGATATTTCGACATGAAATGTAACGTTAGACCTGAAAATATTTGCTTTGTAAAGCAATTAGTTTTGATGTCCAAATCTGTTTTATTAAGGCTAAATCAAACAAAAATCACTTTTTTGTTAACTTCGTGTTCTAAGTGAATATAATATTTTCATAACAATAATTAAATTTAGTTAAGAAAGCGTCGATTTGATGTTCTGAGACTTAAAAGTGTATCATCATCATCATCATCATCATCATCATCATCATCACCATATCCAACGTATAACATACAATCAATATTTTTAAATACAGTAGTTTCCAATTTCCTCATAACCACTTCAGCTAAAAGTGAACTCAAAGGTCCTCCAAGAGGGGTACCTTGTATCTGTTTATATTTTTGGTTGTTAAAAATAAACTGAAAATTGTTTATTATTGCTCTCAGAACCTACAGAATTTCATGCTTCCTCTAATCAACCATACATGTTAACCAGTCTCGAAACAGTTATAATCAGTTAACCAGGTATAACTGGACGGCAACCAGTCACAGCAATCAGTTATTGATGCCTATCGGACGCTTGCACAAATTCTGAACTTCAGTTTAGCTCTTGTCTTGCTGTGAAAAGCTGTTGTGAGCTCTTTCGCAAGGTAAGGAAACATTTCCTGATGCAACAATCGAAGTTAGTAATGAGATCATCTTTTAGTATTAGGCTGATAGATGTACATTTATAAACAGTGGTAATTCCTTCTTTATAAGGTCTATTTGTATGAACTGAAAGCCTGGAAGTATTCATTTCAGTTTGAAAAGACAAAGAATCATGGCGATTGGGTACATTCACACAACATTGCTAGCGTACGTGACCGTCAGAGCAGCACCTACATAAACAAATGGACTTAAAACAATTCTGAGGCAAGCAGCATACACTAATGATGATGCTTATAGAAACGGATCTGAAGATGATTCCTGATTTGTCATATTACTTACAGATGCTTCAGCTCCGCTGTTAGAAACGTCTGTAAGTAAAATGCCAAATAGACTTACGACATGTACTTAATCACAGGTTTGTTACACATGACCTGAGCAATTTTGACCTTTTAAAACCCTGGACCAAAACTTGAATTCAGGAAAGGGAAGAAAAAGAAGGCCATCCGTACCAGCAATTAAAGTGTCCCTTAATGAAGTGCAGGTAGCAGCAAAAGCTAAAAAGTGAAGAGAAGAAAACAGAAGCAATTTGGAGAAAACAATTATTCGTCTCTAACACTCCAGATACACAACGTAATAAATTATGCACGAAAAAGAAATCAAGCTAAAACTCCATAAAGAGAAAAGTAGTGAAAAAAAAGAAATAAAAATAATGACGAAGCGGATGAAGGCAATGAAAACTGTTTTTGTATTTACCATTTCAATCATAGAATCACTCAAAAAATTGCAAGTGTGTGTTGAAGGTCTCCGATTCAAAAGGTGGCCCAAAATGATCGCACCAAATGGAACACCTTGTTTTTGGTGTGCATAAACTGCAACATTGATGACGATGGTGATTGAATAATTTGTATAAAATGTCCAATTAATAAAAACCTATAATTGTGGTAGGTATAATTATTTTTATCAATTCCAATTATCTCCGGTTATCGGTTCCAAATATTTGAGACAATCAAAGGGAGGAGTTTATTTCTTTTCAGTACTGCTTACAAAAAAAAATTCCTCTCTTTGATTGTCTCAATCGTAACCGTAGAAGTTAAATTACGAGTATTATTTAAATCACTATCATCCATTACAATTATTTTATATTTGAATGAATTTTGTTTTGACTTTTATTAATATGGCGTTCAAAAATGTTTGTACGCCAAGTAAAAACTTTAGAAAAGTGAATTGTTTTTAATTTACTATATGTATATTTCATGATTTGTGTAAATGTGACCCGATAGATACGTATGATGTAGATGTTTGCACTCGACAGGAGCCTACTGCAATATTTTAAATTCAATTACATGTAAAATAGAATTAATTTTATCTAGAAAATAATTTTTAAATAACCTTTATAAGTCTAAACACTTTAACATTTCAAAAATTAAAACATAATAGAGGACAATTCATAAGTTTGTACTCGAAAATGTGCCCTGAGCTGCCATTACCAAAATCTACCGCCAAGTGTGTCTCCTGCTGCCGAAGGCGAAGGATACAGCGAGAGAAATAAAAATAGTTTTGCAACTTTGTTATACTGATACCTATCCTCTCACACTGACTTCACTTATCAACACACTTTATCTTAAGAGTAAAGCAGGCTGTATCCTTCCACACCCGCAACGAACTCTTAAATACAAGGCACAAATAATTACTCATGGGACCAGACCTATGCCTCCAAACTGAATTATTACTTGTAATTCAAACTGAGCAAAATTGAATGTAGCTTTTGTTCCTTTGAGTTGATACTGACGTAACAAATAGAGTATTAAAATTTTATATGAGATGCAGTCTATGCTCTGATTCTCGCCACTTCGCACGATAACTCTTCATTACTTGTCTTAGATTTTGTCTTCTTTACATAATTTCTTCAGAGCTTTTGTTTTATTTTGTTCTTGCAAATTACTTCATTTATTCAATATAAGCGGAAAGATCTTTTGCTACAAGCTTTTGTAGTATGCGTTTCTTCAAAGGACAAATGCCGGTGGCGTGTGCAGGTCATGAGAGGGAAGGTACGAGATGCATCCTCCAACGGCGTCACAATCCAAATAATGGACGATGTAGGAAAAGGAATACAGCGAGTTATCCGTAACCCGTTTAATCGAATGCTACTCGCCTGGAAACGATAAGGGAAAACACGAAATCACATACTATTTTTCCTTGATAAAGCGATTATTCAATATTAGATCTTTAAATGATTTCATGCGCAGTGTTTTTAATGTATTAGCAGTTTTAGAGTTCATTTTGTCAAACCGTGATTATTTTCCAAAGGTACCTAAAAAAATCGTCTCTAAAACGGCATCACATTTTTCCTTCAAACTTTTTTTAAGGAGAGAACACAATACACAAAATTCTATGGCATAGATGCCATTTTCATCAAACCGTTTTAATTTTCAAAATGTAAAACGTTTGCGAATCCTCGACCCTTCGTTTTTATGAAAGGAGTTTTTTCATGAGGAAGCTGAAGTACAAATAGGATATGTGTTCAAATATAATACACTTGGCAAATAATACAAGAAATCGTGGGATGCTGTAGTACAGTAACTCTAGTTCATATTTCAATCCTGCTATTTACTGCGTTGGTCGCAGAAATCCAGCCCAGGCGCCGTTTGCGTGGGCGTGGCGGGGCCAAGAGCGATAACGAGCGGCGGCCGCATGTTTGCGGAAGTCGGGGCGGTCTGTAAGCAACCGCGGTGCACCGTCGTCGTCGTTTCCAACATCGTCACGGTCGCTGCCTCCGCTGCGGCCGCCGGTTGGCCCGTTGACCCCGTTTGCAAGTCAAATGGCGGCGGAGGCGGAGAACGCCTTGATTAGCCCGCGAACGCGCCAGCGCAGCCACCGCCATCGCCATCGCCACCGCCACCGCCACCATTCCCCTCGCCACCACTATCACCGCCTTCGCGTCGCCGTTGCCACCACCACCACCACCACAAACACAGTCACTGCTACGGACTCTGCCACCGCCGTCGTCGTCGTTACGCCTGCAGACTCCGATACGATACGAAGCCCGAGGCCAGGGAGATTCTGGGAAAGACGAACAAATTGTAAGGAGAATATTCTGGGGGAAACATATAATTTATTGTGCTTTTTGATTGCGTTCAATTTTGGACAGCTTTATAAGTGACCCATATGGTGCAAAGTCCCAGAAAAAGTTTCCCCATCACATGTCTTTCATGGGCTGCTAGACTGACAGAACTAAAACGAGTGATGTTACAAGAGCACATACTTTCTGAAATTATTTCAAACTTTTCCAATTTTCGAAAATTCATAGAGTTCACAGAAAATGTGACCAGAGCCCTTTACTTTATCCTAGGAAAAAATTAAAGAAAAAATGTAAGCCGTTTTTGAGAAAAACCAATAAATTGTATTAACTTCAAGGAGAAATTATGTAAAAGTTGGTAGTTTTTCAAAACAATTTACAAGACCTTTTTCAAAGATATAATTTTTAGAAGAGTTTTTTAAAATCTCTATCATCAATATTGTAATTTTCGATGTTTTTTATAATTTTCGAAAATTCAGAGAGTTTGCCGAAAATGCGACCACAACTCTTTTTTTACCGCACATTGCTACATACAAGAATTTTTTTAAGAAAATCTTCGGGGCGCTTTTGTGACAATTTTTCAAAAATAGCCTACATTTCTCTCAAAATTACACAAAAATTACTTACATTTTCAAAAAACTGTACATGACCTTATTTCATTAAGTATTATAATAGAAAATTTCAATAAAATATTTCAATATTCTAGTTGTAGAAAAACGCCAAAAAATTGAACTTTTGCAATTTTTGAAATATCAGGGATTTCAACCATAATTAGACCTGCGCGATCCTTTTGAGCTTTCTTTGCACTATAGAGGGAAAGACATAATAAAAGATTTAGAGGATTTGTTGAGAAAATTTGAATAATGAGTTTGAAACTTCATGTAATGTATCACCAAATATCAAAATATCCGTTTGAAACTGACATGGTCTCGAGTTCGTACGATCGTAAAATATCAATATTTGCAGAAAATATTTTAAGATAGACGTTTTGTAGGCAATCCATTTTTCGGTATCAAGAAGCAACAAAACGTAAATTCTGACTACATAATACGATACAGGAAGTAATTAAGTACATATAGGAACAATACTTATCTCCTACATACATCTTTTCGAAACTGTGCTTAATTTTCGCGTATTTTAGCGTGAAATAGAGATTTTTTAAAGAACTTCGGGAATTGTCTGTATTTTCGAAAATTGCAAGAAACTAACATCGCAAAAGTACAATATTGATTATAGTGATTTTGTCCCTTAATGAAACCTGTTCTAAAACATTTTATCTTTAAATAAGGTTATGTCCATGTTTCGAAATAAAGAGTAGTTTTGGCGAAATTTTAACTTGAATTATTGCAATTTATAAAAGTTCTTTCTTTAAAAAAATCCAATTTTTTTCTGTAATTATTTTCGTCGGATAGAGGAAACGGCTTAAAAATTGGCGCCGGTTCCACTTTCGGCGAACTCTTTATTTTCGAAATACGTAAACAGAATGTAAATGAATTTGAGGCGTTGTTTCGTCGTATGTATTTATTTTGGCATAAAGCTTTTTCGGCCGCATTGCGACCATCTTCAGTGCTACAAAGAATAATAATAATAATAATAATAATAATAATAATAATAATAAATATAATTATCAAATATAGGATATTATTATAAATGAAATTCGAATTTTAGTGAAATAGACAATTTGGAGTATATATAAACATAATTTTGAATAGAGAGTACTAATAAAAGAAGAAAATTAAATGAAATACAAATAATACAGACAAATAAATTTAAATTTAAATAAATTGAGATGAGAAAACTGGCATACCGATCCTGAGGTGGCTGGGGGCCTCGGTCCAAACAAGACAGCGAGGGTGAAGGACATTGTCCGCTATTTAAAAGATATCTCTATGGAGAGGGGAGAGACTGCAGGGTTGTTTTGGGAAATGGCCATTAGGGGAAAGGCCCAGCCGGGTTGCGGAAAAGGGGCGAGCAGATGGGTTAAGGTGTGTGGGAAGCGGCGAGTTTCAAGAGGGGTGAGAGGTAAGGAATTTGTTCATTCAGAATAGTGTGTTTGGAATTGTTTAATAAATTATTGATGTGAATGGCTTCTAATTTAAGTCTGTGAGTGTATCTTTTTTCACTCTCCAAAATTTTGACGTCACTGTCTGGATTAAAAGAGTGTTTTTGTTCCAAGAGATGGCTGGCAAGGTGTGATTGTGTTCTTTCGTGTGTAAGAGCATGCATGTGTTCTTTGATTCTTTATATATCAAAGAACACATGCATGCTCTTCCCACACAAGCGTAGAAACAATTTTTGCTGTTTGGAACCACTTTTGGAAGTTCATGTACTAATATAACAGTGCATAGGCGTTACCAATAATGCGAGAAAGTAAGTACTGTTATAGAACTCGTTTTTTTACTTTCTCGTCTTACGAAGTTCTTCATAAGAAGAGAAAGTTATGTAATCGTGGGCTAGAAAACGGCGAATTTTTTTCTGCGTTCGGGACCTCGTCTGACTTTAATCGGGAGCGGTAGCTCAGTGCATTATCTGATGTCACAGTAGCGCCGCTGACCGGGAGGTCTTAGGTTCGAGTCCTGACGGCGGCAGGATTTTTGACACTAGCTTTTCAGCTAGGTCGAATTCAGTCGCTGTCTGGATGAGAATTCTAGCGGCCGGCTGTTCTGATCGGTAGTTTTCCGTGGTTTCTCCGATCAACACCAGGCGAATGCCGGAGCAATACCCTACCAAACGGGCCACGGACCGGGCGCGATCTGTCCTTCCTCTTCCTTGTCCTATCCTCTCCCCTTACACACACACTTACATGCACTACACTTCATATTCCGGGAGACCGGTCGGGAGCTTGTCCCAGCTGAGACGGTGCCCCGCTGGTGGGAGAGTCCTGGTTAGGGAGAAAGCCCGCTAGCCGATGGTAGGTCGGCGCCGGATCTCGCCATCCAGCGGGGGAAGATCACCGCCATCTCCGGAGAAAAACATGCACTACACTAACGGGACTAATGACCAAAGCAGTTGACGTGACCGGAAACACGAAAAAATCAAGCAGACAATGCCGTCCATTAAGCATAACTAGCAAATTATAGAATATGAAATCCACGTGTGGCAAATCATATTGCTACTACTCTTGAGATTATAACATTTTAATTTCATAATCATCTTCAACAAATGAACGTCTCTGACATTTCGACCCGCTGTTTCCACACATTCGATTTCGCATCGGTTTGACAGATGAAACATATACTATTAGATTAAAATTAGTATTTCCTCGACATCCAACTTGGGACTGACTTTCGTCTACCTGCGGCTCGACTGGAGTTATGTGTATCAGATGTGCGTCAACAGTTATCAGTGGATATGGCAACGTAAGTAAATTCTAGCAAGTTATTTGATCCCGAGTAGGTCAAATAACGTAACTGTGTCAAAAGAACTCGCAGAAGTGTTTAAACTCTGACTGAACTGTAGTCCAGTTATTTTTAAGATGCGTGACCAATTTAACGGAGCCACGAAAATGTGATTGAAATATCTAATTTTATCAAGTTATTTCCCTGTAGGGTTTGGTTCTTGGTCTAATATGCGTCCGTTCTGTTCTGTAACGAAAAGTAAATAAAGTTTTTTTTTTTACTTTGGTGCCGTTTCTTTGGGTTGAAAATCGCCAAAGTAGGGAGCAGAATGGAGAACCGTATATCTTGGAGTCTGACAGTTCGAGTAATATCTTCAGAAGTCCCGGTTGGCTGGCGTGATGCTGTACGCGCACTTTAGGACCGTTCCCTGGAGAAGCTCTCCGTTATAAGTTTCTTTCATCTCACCTTCTCCCTCGCCCTGCCTCCCCCACTTTGGCGCGGAACAGTGCACAAGGAACACGACTTCGGCTTTCTCGGCTAAACTCACTTGCATCGCTTGCTGATTTGCCGCTGGCACTTGGAGCTTGCAAATTTGATTCCATGGTACCTTGAGGATATCGCTTCCTAATTGTAATTAGGGTCTATCTCTGCAAAACTTCCCAAGCCGATATTTAACATTAAAATTTCTTTGAAGAATATCAGAATTAGAAGTAAAACTATTCTTCAATTAACACTAATGTCAACAATGCATCTAGGTGAGCCTAAGATTTGAGTTTGAGATATATATTCTCCTCCCAAGAAGTTTGTTAACAATGTTTGTTTAGATATAGAATAATGTGTTCAGTTTCGACAAATTTAATTATTACAACGTTCTATGTCCATGATAAACATACTTTATACGTTATAACAAGCATATTAAAGATACAAATAATGAGATTAATTTCAAATATCTTTTATAAACAGGGATAAACTGATTGTAATCTTCCGTTAATTACACTAAGTCCATCAATAATTTGTAAATATATGCCAATAAATTAAACATTTCTTTTAAAATTCACAAGCTTTTTGCCGTTAATTCCAAAACTACAGAAAAAAACTAAATGGAAATCTAAATATAAAAAACTCTATACTACGCAAATATAATATTATATTGAGAATGAAGAAATTATCTTAACATTATTTTGAGGTAGTATATTAGAGATTTTTTAATGGTAAAGGAATAAGATATGCAAATCTGCTCCGGGGATAAAAAAATGTATGTTGAAAATCATAATTGAAGTGTAAAAAACAAGTTTTTTACAGGATTTAAATTAATTTACCCTGAGTACTTTCTACAAATGAAAAAAGCGTATGTATTAGCTTCTTATATAAGTTTAATTTTTTTAACCACATTACGCCTGAATATTAATTTAAATTATCCTTGCGATTTTCTGTAGATGATAAATATGTTTCGAGAATGTTTCAGTCATTTATATCCTATTTTGACCCTTACAATCAACAAAAAAGAAGGAAAAAACAGAAAAAAATTTCCTTCGTTTTCAAGGATGACGCAGATCATAAAAGGAGCTAAATAAAGATTGTAACCCTGTAAATTCTCTACAGTTTCGCAAAATTTCCATCTTTTATCTTATAATTTACGTCCGACAACTCAATATAAATAATACTGTATTTAATAGTTTCTTATTTATTTTCTTAAAATTAGGTTTTGTTTGTCTGATTTTCATAGTTTTTCTGTTTTCTGTTGTTGAAAATTGTAAGAGTAATATTATAACGTATTGTAATTTGAATATTGAATGCATTAAAATTATAGCTGAAAATAATGAGCTTATAATAAAATAGAGCATTGAACATTTGTGTAATTTCAGTGTTTTCATACGCGTGCGAAGTAGAAAATAACAGTTAGTATTGCCGATCCGGTGGCCGAGATTGCTAAGTCAGTAGTGTCGTAGTCATCTATGATCGAAGGATTGCGGGTAGGAGTTCCGCGTCGAGCATGGTTGTATTTGTGTTCATCCTTTCACCCCTTATCATCACCATATCGTTTCATCTTCACAGTTACCATAACGTTAACTCCAATAGTGTTCGCTAATGACCTAGATGTTGATGCGACCTTAAATAACACACACACACAAAAACAACCCAGTTAGCATTATTAAATAATCTGTTAAATCAAAGCAACAAAATATTCTGGTAAGGTGAATAAAGTATGAAAACTCATTATTTTTAGTGAAAACCTTAATTTGTTAAATATTCAAATTACAATAGGTTATAATATTATTTTTAGAATTTTGTTTTCATTTTTGATATTTTCTAATGGTTGTTTCAAGCGTGTTCGAATAACATACACATTTTTATCACCCAAACTTGTCATTACCTTTTCACTGCTCCAATTGTTACAAAGAGAAATGGCAGCTGATTTAAAAACAACATAATGATGTAGCAAATATTTAAACTTGTGTTAAATGTCTTGATAGTGAGTTTCCTAAAATAACAAGCAATTCGCGGATGCTACGTCCCTGAACTGTGGTCTCGCCTCGATGGTCCCCACACGTTTGGATAACTAGCGATCTCTCTGCAGTGGAATTGAAGGGGATTAAATTGTTATTTGAACGCTCTCTGCATGATAACGGGCTAGTTAATTTGACCTATTGATTGCACATTCATCGCCAGAGGCATTACCAGATGCGCATGTGCAACGGGATTTAAAGTTGATTCAGCGCTTGATGTGCTGCATTAAACACCCAAAATACATACGACCGCGTAGTGTTATCGGTAATCATAGAAGTCCTAAAATATCAAAGGTAGGGAGTGACAGTGGGGAACGAAGACTGAGATAATCATATTAGTTAAATGTGCATTCACTTATCATGGCATCATGCTATCGCTCATATATCAAATTCATTTATTATGGATCGTACTAGAAGATGATAATGATGTCAGATAGAGAGGTTGCTCATCCTAACGGCTAACTATTTGACAGGGGGAATATGTAAATAAAATTGAACACGTTATTACGTACACACATTATTCGGGCTGCTGACAGGCAGTCAAATCAAGTATCGTTTAGAATTTTACTAAACTATAAGGGTTTTTTAAAAACATAAAAAGAAATTCTACAGAATGAAGACTTCAGTCATTGAGAAAACATTAATAAATCAGATCACACTAAATTTTCTTGTCATGTACTAAATAAAAAACCCAATCCATTTTGTGTTTGTTGCAACAGTTTGCAAAATATTGACCACATCCTCTTGAAATATTGACCACATCATGAATGTAATTCCATCAGACTGAAATTTTTAATCCTAAAATGTAAATTCCATGTTTCAAACCGTCCATTCCAACTCATGTTAATCTCCTGTAAATAATAGGCAGATTTCATTTAACCTTCATTAAAACATGGCACATACTATTTATTGTGAACAGTATTATACATTTGATGCAATAAATAGATAAAAATGAAATAGGTCAATGGCCACAAATTGATTATAAATTGTGTGAATATGGAATTTGAATTTGATACAGTGAGTCATTAAAATCGGATCACAGTTCAGTTTAAAGGTTATAGTTCTGGCGATGTACCTCACTCAAATTGTCACATGGCATTGTTGAATTTCATCTTGTCTGTTGAGTGGATGCGGCAGGTATGGATCACTGCGGTGCTCAGCCGCGTCGAAGCTCTAATACAGGCCGCCCACACGGTTCACCGATTACGATGCGCGTATGTGGCCCCGCAACTGGACCCAAGAACAGGACGAAACACTCTCGTTCGGACCCAGGAAGAGTAGTGAGTCTGCAGCACACGAGGTGCGTGTGCGCACGTGAACGAATTGGCGAATCCTTTCCGCATGTACCGCAATGCAATTCACGGCGAAGGCAGATTCACTACAATTATCGAAGACATTGCAGCGTTAAGAGCCTGGTGGACGGAAACAAGGCAGCATAATTCATTTAAATACCGGGTGTCCCACCAACTATGGACCACCCCCATAACTTCTAAACTGTTCAGAATATCGAAATGCAGTTTTCGCTGAACAATGCAAAATCATGGGGCAAGTAACATGCCGTAGAGAAATTGTCTATAAAATTTTTAGTTTTTGAGAAATTTAATCATCTTTAATTTTTTAAATGGAGATATATATTTTTCTAACCGGCAATGGATACATCATGACAATAGGAATAAAATAATATATCATGTGTTAGTATTTTGATAGTAATTTGAGAATAAAATTAGATTTTCTGGCATGAGATTTTCAAGTAAACGGGCAGCCTTTTCAACAGTCGCCGTTGGGGAAAAGTGGCCTTCGCGGCGTCGATACTGTTTTGTGGAAATCTGAAATGAACTTTTCTTCTTCTGAAATTTCAAATCAATGGTAATAGAAAAGAACGAAAGAAAAAATATTGTGCGAAAACGATAATAATAATAATAATAATAATAATAATAATAATAATAATAATAATAATAATAATGGTCACTTTCAAACTTACAAGAAACGACCTCTATGCGAAGACAAGCCATTTAAAATTTTAAACCATCGGAAGCGAATGAATGCATAAAGATTTTCATTGTAATATTTCAATTAATTCATCAAATAATAAGTAGGCATTTTATCGTTATTATTTACTGTTAATAACCTTACTATTTAAACACCAAAAGAACAAAGCAATGAAAATTTTGACTCTTCACAGTTCTATCAGTGTAAATTTATCAAACTTTAACAAAAATGTATATCTGCAGTCGCGGCTGCTAATACTGATTAGAGAGTTATAGCGCCACGTGCTGCCACAAACTTGTAAATCCACGGCAGAAGAAGGAAGTGCACTGTTTTCTTTTCCATTTAAGAACAGCAGTCGTATGGTTGGAAAGCGGACGAGTGATCATTTTATTTAAAAATAGAATTTAACGACGAAGAGACGGCGGTTAGCTTCTTGTTCAGTTTGAAAATGATATTTATTATTATCATCTTCCTTACGCTACCAATTTTTATATCGTTCTTTGGAACGATCGATGTTTTGAAATTTCAATAGAAGACAAGTTAAATCCAGATGATGATATATTATTAAAAAAATTGTATTGTTAAAATGATATATTATTATTATATCTACACTATTGGAACGTATTGTTGATATGAAGTGAAAATTAAATTAACCAAGTCATAGCTCCAAGTGATTAATTGCAGTAGGTAAGTATACAGTGCATGTACTGTTGAAATTTAAGTTCTGAATTAATACACATATTAAGTATTCTATGACATTGTTTTTGTAGTTGTGTGTTGAAAAGAGTGACTACGACTCCAGTCTTTCTGGGGATGAGCTTGAGATATTATTTATCGAGCACTTACGACAAGCAACACGTCCTTATTTGCTGAAGCATATTCACCTTCAGTTAATTCGATTATTTTAATGATGCGAGTCAGTGGAAATTTGTTATATTCCAGATTCACAGCTTACTTGCAGAGATAACGCAATCACATATCATATTATGTATGGAGTATGTATGAGATTTATTTTGCAAAACTTTTATTTAATTTGAAACCCTCCCGTCAACGTCTAGAGATGTAAAGGTCAACTTTATGAATTACAGGTTATCCTAGATAACGTCTTGCATCAAAATTTTAGTTCGCTATTTGTCACCCTCTAGTTACGCATTTGTTAAACTCTGAATTTCCAATTTGCATTTGTTGTAGTGTCACTTAGTGGCACGCATAAAGAAATATAATTTGTAACTTTACACAAATATACAAGAAACTATATTAAAATAAATCTAAAATTATTTACTTTAGAAATCTTGCAACATTAGCAGAAACAAAACTGCTAATAACATGAAGATTCTTTTTCCATGGAGGCATTTTTGCAAGTTGTGGCGAATATTGGAGGGGTGAGTGCTACTGCTGCTCACTCCATTGACCGGTGTGTAGCTGCAGCAATTGCGAGGAGATGAAATCGTGTGATCGCACCAACAGTTGCTGCAGCTCAAAAACAAATACAATTTCAGGAGATAGCCAATTTTTCTTCTTGTGCATTGGGGAATAGATTGCACACTTGTGAAATTTTAGTCCCCAGGTATGTATAATACAAAGTGCAGGTGTGGCTTCATTTTTATTTTTTACTTAAAAAATAAAAAAAATGTATATTTCACTCTTGTAACCGGTGTTTTGACAGTTGGGTCTCGTTCTGAGAAATTTAGGAAGAGGGAGGGATACTTCTCATACATTGTTCAATGTATCTGCGGTGCAGAATTACGAATACGCAATATCCTGTTGGCCTGGAAGGAATCATGGCCATTATCAACAATTCTCAAATTGAAAAATCGTTTGAGAGTGGTGCTTTGGGAAATGGGATGCATTGAGGAAACTCTCTCTGGAGAGTAAAAAACTTGTCCAATGGCACCATTGCAAAATGCTGCCACTGCATCCGAGTTAAAATCTAATTTTTAATACTAGATGGTAAGTCGTAGCTTGCCCAGTCAATAGGCACCAATAATTAAATCTCATTATTGAATCAGGGCTTTAAACTCTGTTCACTAGCACACTCTGAATTGTTGAATTCAACTCATTTTTGCAATGCAGTTCAATTTAAAACAATTATGCTTCATTTGATTAGATTTAATTTTCCATTTTTTACTTTAAGTACACTCGTTTTAACCATGCTCTAACATTTTGTGTTCAACAGATCCTGTATGAAGGGTCACATACAAGGACTTGTAAAATGAATATAAATAATTGAAAGCAAATTTGCTGACTGGAAGGCACAGATAGACTGCATTAGAGATAATTGTAGGTGAAGCTGTGCTGCACAATGTAAGCATTCGTGCCCAAGAGGATGGTTGTCATGATGGAGGGGGATGATGATCAGAACACTCCTCTTGATGCACAAAGGGATGCTCATGATTCGTTGGCGAGCTCTCGAGCGATTCACATCGAGCAGCGCACTCTAACGAGCGAACCATTACTGCGAGTTCAGTTGCATTCGCGGTCAGTGAAGGAAAGGTTGTGTCAGTGTTAGAGAGTAGCTACCCAGATACGGGGCAGCTAATTGTTAGTTCTATAAAACTACTTAATTCTCCAAACAGTGAGTATTGTGAAATGTTTTCAAATAATCAGTGTTCAAGTGGCAGTTTAATGCAAAACATTGCTCAGGGATTTCAACATCACATTGTTCAACAAAATCCAAATCTTGTTCAACTCTCGCATCTCGTGTGGACACCAGATGGTCAAATTCCAACAGCGATTCTACATGCAGCATACCAACAACCAGTTCAAGAAAAGAGGAGCACCCAACAGCAAAAAATGATCCATGAAACTCAGGATAAAGTAGGTTCTTCGGAAAGTGAAAACCCAAATCCAGTCTCACCGGAGCCTAACAGGTACAAGCGCGCCCGGCAAGGGGGCGAGAACTGCGTAGAGACAAACTCAAATAGTGTTAGTCAAACTAGTAAATCAATGACCGAGAGTAAAAGATAAAGACGGATTTTGAAACTTCTGGCTATGTATATAATGTTCCGACTCATTCAAGATATGCAGTACTAGACAATATAGTGAGTGAAAACGATAATGCAGTAAATTCAGACGCAAATAAGCAGCCGAAGAAAACGAAAATTCCCCCAAATTATAGTGCATGATGCAGAAAACTTTCCTTTAATCTTACAAGATATCAAAGAAACAGTGAAAGGTGTCTTCAACACCCGTCTAGAAATAATGGAGTGAAAATAAATCTAATGGAAGTTGAAGATTACCGTAACTTCAAAAAATTTCTAGAAATAAAAAAATGTCCCATTTCATTCCTTCAGGAACCCTCCTACAAAAACATTTTTAGTATTAATGAAAGACATTCCCTATTCATATTCGACGCAAGAAATCTATAATGTTCTCACTGAACTAAAATACAATGTTGTTGAAGTGTCTAGGCTATATAATAAAGAAAAATGCTTATCAATATGTGTGCAGTGGAATTAAAGGACGAAGCAAATTCTAGAAATATTTTACATCTTAAACGTTTTGATTATTGTTTTGTAAGATTCCAGGCTCAAGTAAATAACAAAGTTATTCAATGTAAAAAATGCCAAAGGATAGGGCATACGCAGGCTAATTGTTATTTAGAACCTAGATGTGTTAGATGCCCAGGTAAGCACCATTATTCAGAGTGCAAAATTAGTACAAGTACACCCCCTGTCTGTTGTGACCACCAAGGCCCGCACACCGCGAACTACCGGGGATGCCAGGCATTGAAGGAAACACTCAAACGCGGTAGTTTTCATTCTCATTCACTGTGGGCCAAACCAGTATGGGCCCATGGGCAACAGGAGCCGGGCCTGAATCAGTTAATGCTAGAAAAGATATACGAGACGAAGCAAGGCCACCAAACATGACAGAATTCCCTCGTCTACCACAAAGATCACGCATTCCAAATTTCTCGGAAACTGTTACTCCAAACGCAAGCATAACTAAAACCCAAATTACAGAAATAGTAACGCAAGTAATCGCGGATATTATACCTCACATAGAAAATATATGCAAACAAATATTCCAAGAGTTGTTTATTGCCAGAAATGAAAGCAAATAATATCAAAATTTTAAACTGGAATGCAAACCGGCTGAAAAGGCAAGGAAATGAATTCAGGTTTTTCCTTTCAAACTGAGAAATAGATATTGCTGAAACCCATCTCCATAGTAATCTAAAATTTAACGTTCCAGGGTATGAAACCTACAGGAAGGATAGAGCAACCGAAAAGGCATCTGGGGAAGTTGCGTTAATTATAAAAAAAGCATCTAACATCATGAACTAATTATACCATACTCTGTTAACTTAGAAACGGTCGTCATACAAATCAGCTCAGTTCATGGAGACATGATAATAATATCGACCTATAAACCACCAAATAAATCATTCCCAGAAAAACATTCTAAACAGTAATACACCAATGCTAATTACGGGAGATTTGAACTATAAAAATATTGTATGGGGCTGTAATTCAAGAAATAAAGCAGGAGAAAATCTTATTAATTTCTTACAAAATAATAACGCGGATATACACGAACCACCAGAACCCACTTTTTATCATTATGATCACAATATTATTCCAGACATCCTAGACATTACAATATCTAAAAACGTGCACATGCTTCTCTTCCATTCACAACAGTCCCTCAAAAAGTAAAATTCGTGTCTCCATCTGAAACACGTAAAATAATCTTTAAATTAAAACCAAAGAAATCAGCAGGCCATTATCAAATAATCACGCAGATTTTGAAGGAGCTCCCTCGGACAACAATAGCAGAACTTACAGCAATTTATAATGCAGTTGTAAGACTTAATTACTTTCCGAATATATAGAAACAAGCTATAATAATACCAATAAGCAAACCTGGTAAGGACCACAGTTTGCCCTCAAATTATAGACCAATAAGTTGACTTCCTAATATAGGAAATTTTTTGAAAAATTAATTCATAGAAGTTAAAAAAATTTCCTGGAAGAAAACAATATAATCCCTAAAGAACAAATCGGATTTCGCGAACATTTCTCTAGCACTCAGCAGCTTATAAGACTAACTGAAAATATAGCAAACGCATTTCACCAGCATAAACACACGTTAGCTATTTTCCTTGATGTAGAAAAGGCCTTTGATAAAATTTGGCATGCAGGGCTACTGTACAAAATGCGAAATTTAGGAATACCACATTATCTATATTAAATAATTAAATGTTTTCTACAGAATCGTTCATTCAATGGGAAAATGAATAATACCCTATCAGATCAAAAAATCACGCAAGCAGGAGTACCGCAAGGGTCACCGCTCTCACCAATGCTCTTTAACATCTACGTCGCAGACTACCCTGAGATGAAAAGAACAGAAATAGCATGTTTCGCTGATGACACGGTACTGTTCACAATAAAGGTGTGGATCAAGGTAGAAAAATTCTACAAAAATCATTACATTCGTCTATAAATTGGTGCTCAAAATGGCAAATAAAAATAAACCCTACTAAATCACAACCCAAGATATTTACGCTACGAAGACCTAAAATGCCCATCCCATTAAAAATTAAAAATTTAGTTTGAAAATGGATCAAAAAAGATCAACCAGTGCGATATTTAGGAGTGCTTCTAGACCAAAAACCAACGTGGAAATATCATATTAAAGAAATTGCCAATAAAACATACGTGAAAATAGCAAAATTATATCCAATCATAAATAGCCACTAAGCATAGAATGTGGGATAAGCTTATTCAAATCAATTGTTAGACCACCGCTTACTTACGCTTGCCCTGTATGGGGTGGGGCCGAAAAAAGGAACTTAGAGAAAATCCAAGTAGTGCAAAAGAAATTTTTAAGACGCATAATTAAAGCACCATGGTTTTTGTCAAATAGACAAATTTGAAACGAACTGAAAATAGAAAACATAAATACATTCCTTAGAAGACTTTCAGAATTTTTTTTGATGAATGACCGAAAGCAGAATGTGTTAAAAATTTCGATCTAGGACTATCAGCAAAAGATTAAAATTATTTCAAGATACCCCAAGGATAAATTACGCCCACCATAAACGCTTCAATAGAATACAAATCAAACAGATATAATTATTAAACATACAAACATAAAATGAAACAATAGAATGTCACAATTTGAATATATATATATATATATATATATATATATATATATATATAATATAGTGACGTCATGGGATTAGACAACCCCATAACGCCACCATCAGCTACGAAAAGAAGCCCACGAACAGAGAGGAGTAGGGTACGCGGCGGAGCGATGGCTTGTAAACGCGCCATCTACCCACAGCTTTTCTAACTCTGACGCCCGAACTAGCGAATAATGTTTTTCCGGGAGGTCACGAAAAGAGGAGAATATTCACCCCTCCAAAAATTTCCCCAGGTGCGAGTACCAAGTATCGCGGCGCGCCTCGGAGGAGCTCTCTATGATTGCAGCAGCGACGGCGACTAGACTGAGTTCTGAAGGCAATTGTAACTTGATAGCATAGGAGTTTATTTTAACCCACTAGTTAAAAGTTAGCTTGAGAAGCGTATCAACGAAAGTGATGTAATTGAGAAGTGGAGTCCACGAACATTCTTCGCATTGACATTCACAATATTTGGGAGAGCAAGTGAAGTGATTGTTTGACTTCGAAATAATTTCAAATTTGTAAAATTCGCGCAGAAGGACATTTACTAAATCTCATATTGCACACTGAGACCACACACGCCCAAAGTGTGGTAGATAGGCCGAGCATTTAAAGCATAACTTCAGCAACATTAATTATTCGAGGCTAGAAACGCGAACAAACTTGTACGAGGCGCGGCAGAAGAAGAAGGACGACCCCAGGAAGAGCGAAGCGTAGGTAAGAAAGATTTGGACTGGAACGAGAATCGTACGAGTCCGGAGAACGGGAGAAGTGTGTGGAAATGGAGGCATGGCGGAGTCCAGAGTTAGTGGGAAGGAAACTGGTAACGTCGTGGGACAGCAAGCGGAGACGGGTGGCAACGCGGGGCTGCGAGCGGCAGAAAATCCCCAAGGTTACCTACAGGCGAGCGATGCGGAGCTGTTGAGGTAAAAGAACTGGCAACTTTTATGATCAGTTGGGGAAAGAGAATAGCAGTAAATGCACGACAATTCGTGTTAAAAGTGGGTGAAAGGTCCAGAATAGGTGGGAGAAGTATTCCGAACGACGTGAGTGGCAGTTTCAAGTTCATTTACTGCGCGTGCTATTGAATTCATTCAAAGAGGCCATACCTTGTACAATTTTACTTAAATTATTCATGATTTTCACATGTTGTATAGTTGATGTTATCTGGAAAAGTCATAGTTTTTTGTATTGTGTTAAAAGTAATTGCTTTCTGTGACATGTAAAGGGGTCAGATTTAAGTAACGTGTATGTTACGTTTTATTATTTTTTCTCTTTAAAAGTTCAGAGTGTTATAGTGCGTGCGAAGCCCAAGGCTAGCACCTGTGAACGGGATACCTTAGAACAAATGTAAAACTCATTTTAAAAGCCGTGCACGGAAAAACTAGACTAGAAAGAGTAAAATAATGTAGTAGATAAAAAATTCAGAAAGAGGAATGATCACTTTGTGAATTGTAATTGGTGAAAGTGTGTTCAGGCAGTCGAGGTGACGCCAAATTTTTTGTTTTGCCTTGTTTTCTGTTTTTTTTTCAGTGACCAATTATTTGAAGTGCTATTAAAATCCTATTATATAATTGTGCCACTGTAATTTTTTCATTGAATATATGCTCGTTTTATTCGTATTTTCTCATTCATTGTGTCAAGGGTTCAGACCTTTCTCATACCCAAAAGATCATGCTTCCTGAGAATTTTAAGCTCGCTTCGCGAGCATTCATACTATCACGCTCTCCCCACGTGTGGAAGGTAGTAGGTGGGTGTGTTAGAATATATATAAATCTAAACGCTAAATTGAGACAACAGTAAGAAAGTAAGAGGGAGCTTTGACTAAATGAACTCCCCACCTGCCTATGCTCTAACTCAGTTATAGTTATAAGTCATGCAAATCTCTGTATAATCTGTGGATTGAACAGATAGAAAATAAAGTAGTTAAAAAACAAAAGTAAAGGGATGCTGAAAGAACCACTGTTAATAATTATTTTGCAAACTTGGATTATTCCTTTTTATTTCTATCTATTTTATATTGCATAATAACTTGTATTTACATTATATTACATTAATTTTTCTAGGTTAGTTAAGAAACAAAAACATAGGAACACGTTATTGTCAATTTTACTCTTTATTTTCACATTTTCAAGCCAATTATTTTAGTTTTATATAATGGATTGCCTAAAACCTTTTAAACCTCATATTCCACTCTTCTTAAGCATTCTCCCGGTCTTCTATAGCCTATTTTATTTTTATAGTTATTTATCTTGCTCCTGCAGTTTCGACATCTCTAATTAGTATTCTCTTTTGAAATTGATAAAACTTTCAAAACCGTCTAATAACGTGACCACCCTGTGCCTACGATGAAGAGCTTCTGTTCTTAAATTTGATAATGGATGGAAACTGTTCACCAGTAGGAATGGTGTAATTTGTTGTTGTGGTGATAGAGGAAGGAACAGCAGCTATAGTAGTGATTGTGTTGGAGGAACTGATGTTAGTAGCAACAGCGATTGTGGTGGATGAAGGGGGGCAGCAGCATTAATTGATAGTTGTGGTAGCAGTAATTGGAGAGAGGGTGTTGGCAGGGACAACAAGGATGGGGTAAATGACAAAGCTGTTGTTGAGGCATTTAGTTAACTGCGATTATCGCACGATTCACAAGTGGTTCCTAGAGAGGAGTCCTCAGTGAGTTTCGTGGGGTCTGCATTACTTTCAGGTTAATTTTCAGGATCATCTGGCACATTGCTCCACCAATTCCATTTAGTAATGGCTGAATGTTGTACGAACTGTGGCAGAGATCATGGAGGGGGAAACTGGAAACAAATGAAGTAGAACGTAAGGAGCAGATACGGAATGACATAATAGTGTTAAATAATAGGATGTAAACTCATACTTGTGTAAGTTTAGTTATCACATTATCATAAATACTAATGAAATAGTTGCCATCTAACTTTTTATAGAGCTTAATTTTGAGGTATTATTTCACTATCAGGGATAATTTTCTCGGATCTGTGACAAGTATTTCAACACTTTCAAATTCTATTGTGTGACTAAATTGAACTCCTTTATTCGAAATTTGTTTGACATAACAGACCTTTATGATAAGTGCTACGCGGAATACAAAGGTGAAAGAATAAGTAATGTTTTCTCTAATGAACATTAAGTATATTATATTTTATTTCTAATGATTACTTGAATTGTACAAATTAGTACAATCTCTTTACTGAGTTGTGTTTATTTAGTAACATTATTACTTTGTATCACATATTACATTTCTGTTTAGGAATACCTGAAGATGTGGCCAAATTGTCAAATGGTAACCTCGAAACATTGTATGACCACGAACATGTGAAATAAACCAATTACATTTCAAATATCCTAGTCCCTCGTTTTTAATAAACTTATAAACCAGAAATAATTAATAAAACTTCTTCTTTTAATTAATTTATTTAAACTTCGATCTCTATCATATGTATTTTAATAACCCACAGCTCTGGCCAGAGGGCCCAGAGGACAATCACCACCACTTGTCAATACCAGGCGATTATCGGAGCACTTCCCTAACAAACGGGCCACGGACCGCGCGCGATCTTTCCTTCTCATTCATTGTCCTATCCTACCCCTTACAAACACACATACATTCACTACACTACCACACATGCGGAGAGACCTGTCGGGAGCTTAAATCTTGTCCCTGCTGGAGCGGTGCCTCGCTGGTGGGACTGTCTTTGTAATTTTAGTTGAGTTATTATTAAAACAAGTTTCACATCTGTATGGTTCACTCTCTAAAAATGAATATAAAGTCATTTTTATATTATATCCTATTTATTTTTTATACAACATGATTACTTAACAATAGTTTGTTTCAAATTGCACTTTTCTTTTGGTTTTGAAATGGAGTGTTCTAAAAGGGAAAATCTTGTTTGTTGTTCAAAGATTCTTTTCAAAGAGCCATTTGAATTTCTATTTCCACTCTTAGTTTTAATCTCATGCTTCTGTTCGCGTAGGTATTTCAACAATATTCAGATTTCAACAATATTTTTCTCTTCTCCACTTCTCTCAAAAGAGCTCATATTTCCCGGTTCTTTTAATTTGCGGCTTTGGAAATTATACTGTAATTTATTTTGCTTAATGGACATGTAAAGAATATGAGACATTCATAATTATATAGAATGACACTTTTACCCTCAGATTCCGTCATGCTGCTATTCTTCTGTGCTGCGTTGTGCTGCCATGTGATGTAATGTGCTGCCATGTGCTACGCATGCGGCGTGTACTGCCTAAATCATATCCACGTAACGTCTTTTCACTATCAACAGATTGTCGATAGTGTCCAGAAAGCACTGAAATTACGTGCTACATTACTGCCAACTATTGCTTCCACGTTTCATGTGTAGAACACTTATTCCATTGGTATAATTACGAATGTAGAATACATCCGAGCTTAAACGAGAAAGGTACCTTTACTCCACGGATGCGGAGTCTAGAGTTTATACTCGGTTTGAAGAAACGGTTCTAAGAAGGAAACTCCTTTCAAGAGGACTGCACGACATGGCGCAGCCCGATGCGATGCGTTGCATTGCTTGGCAGGCGAGTCGTCTATTTACAACGGCGCGACTCCACCCAGACCGGCCTCGTCTCCACTCTTCCTTTAGAAATATAGATTGATCTGATTGATTAGTGATTCCGGACGCGCCAAATGGTAAGATCATTAGTACCGCAATTGTAGAGCATGTTTTATCTTGGTGATCTTTCATGATAACAGTGATCATTCCACGCTGGATGGCGAGACCCGGCGCCGTCGGCTAGCGGGATTTCCCAACCAGGTATCTCCCACCAGCGGCGCACTGCTCCTCCCGGAACAAGCTCTAAGCTCCCGACTAGTCTCTCGGTATGTGCGGTAATGTAGTGCATATAAGTGTAAGTGTAGAAGTAAGGTATGAGGATATAATGGAAAAGTAGGCAAGGAAGAGGAAGGGAAGATCGCGCGTGGTTCGTGGCCTATTTGTTAGGGGCTAGCTGCTCCGGCATTTGCCTCTTATTGATCGGAGAACTACCGATTTGAATAGCAGGTCATTGGAATTTTTCAACAGACAGTGGCTGAATTCGACATAGCTGACAAGGTAGTGTCGAAAATCCTGTCACCATCGGGACTCGAACCTTAGGACCTTCCGGTCAGGGGCACTGCAATGACATCAATTGATGCCCTGTGCCCTGAGAAGCACTGCAGTGAGCAGGGCCGTTTAATTCGTTGCCAGTGGCTCAATTATTTACTCTGCATACTGGCTTTCTTTTGTACTATTTTTGACATTTTTACGATTAAATATAAAATATTTTCTAAACATGTCATTTATCCAAAATGATATATTCGAGACGTCTCTTTTCTCGTGCACTGACAATATGGAGAATGAGAATTAGTTGGAGTGAATCAATTTAATGATTTTGACTGAATAGCATTAATTTCATTATGCGATAAACAGACGACAAATATACATATCCTATTACAGCTTGGAAGGAACAAAGACGTAGAAAAATCTAAGAACCAGAAGACCCGCTGGGAAGTGGATTTGAAGAAAGAATTAGGAAAAGTACGGAAAAGAACAGCGGGAAACAGAAGAGTGGCTAAATAACGGGTGTGAAAGTGAACATGTACGGTTTAGAAATAAATCTGTGGCACTTATAAATGATGAGCTTTTTAAAGGCTAAAATATTAAGGAATGACATTGACTGTAAGACTATTATGGTTAACTCAGTGGCATGTGAAAGAGTATTTATAAACTAAAAGTGTATAGATGATAAGACTATTTAAGGATTTTTGAAAAAGGATACTGAAAGATAGGAAGCCCTTTCCCTTAGTCATGTTTTATGATAGGGATATTAATCACTGGGTGTAATAATGATAATAAAGATAAAATGACAATAAAATAATAATAATAATAATAATAATAACAATAATGATAATAAATATAATTTTTAATATTATTATCATCTGAAAATCAAAATAAATGTTAATTACCAAAGTATTGCTTTTTGCATATCAATTTAAGTTGAAATTTACAGAACTGATGTCGAAGATCTCAGGTGTTTCATTACCTTGATCTTCAGTTAATGTAACTTTTAAAACACAACAATATGATGAAGTATTGAATTGTCATATTACTCGTAGTTTCTAACACCCTTTAAGCGTTTTAATAGTAATATTGATAGATCAAATTAGAGATAGATTAAATATAGAAGGGTTTCCTTTGTACAGATTCATCGTCCATGACAAAATGTGATTTGCTCCTCACATATTTGTGTTAAGAGACAAATTATTTCGAATGAAATACTGTGCAAATTATCACTGTACTTTTCTTTTCCGAATAGTCCTGAAAAAAACCATAATTCCTTTCAGATCCCTGTCTCGTGGGTCCGAGACTTGAAAACGTGTTCACAATTTAAATAGATAACAGGTATTTCGGAAAGAAGCAAATCGTACCAAGAGGACACAAAGGTATCGTAGAACTAGCAAGAGGACTAAGAGTTTAAAGCGATAGGAGCGGCAATAACTCACAAACAATACAAAAAACTCTGTCCAGTGAAGTTCATAAAGAGGTATCCGGAAAGATACGCACTCTCGGTTACCCGATTCTCCCTGGAAGTAAATCACCGCGACGCGCAGCCTAAAGCGGAGAGTGCGGGCGAGCGTAAAGAGGACGTGCAATTCCACGGCGGCGCTCGCAATGCGCAGGCTGCTGGAACGCGGCTGGTTTCATGCGCTCCCCGAACCGCATTTATCCCTTTTTCGGCCTTTAATACTTATTGATTTATTTATTTAAAGACAAAAACAGTTTTAAAAAATTCTGTGTGACGTACTGTGGGGAGAAGTGTGTTCTGTGCACGTTTCCTAAATGCTGCGATCCCCACCCTAAGCCATATACAAGTTGAATTATGAGTAAAGATGGAAAGAGTCTTTTTGGCTAGAACTGATAAGAAAATCTTCACTCCCGTGTAATGAAAACTATTTGGAAATCAGCTACAAGTTTTGGCTATTGTCCTTTATCGTACCCTTTGTAAAGAAATCTACTTACTGGCGCGAGAACACGAAGAACAATAAATGAAAACCGCTATTTCACATTGACCTTTAAAAAATGTACTTAGGAAATGAAGTTACATTTTTCGTCAGAAGCAAAACAAGGGGTCATCTTAGCATTCGCCCAAAGGTACCCGGAGACATGAGGAAAAAACTAATCAAAATGGGGACACAGAAGCTGAGGTGCAATACTTATTTGAAATTACTTGTCAATGCGAAAGAGGAGTCGGGAGACCCCATGGAAACGTTGTTTGTGAAATCTACACACATGATGTCCACACTTACCTGCACCAAATTGAAATCACGAGTAGTGATGACCACTAACAACGACGTCACCTAATACTTTAAAATTAAACACGCCAGACTACCAGTTGAAATTGCCGCTGTCCACGGAATATGATGCAAACATATGACGCATAAGGTAGGCATCCACGACACATATCGTCTTGTCACGCTTCAAAATTTTAAAGCTTTCGGAAATTAGAAGCACATTTCAAGCCGGTTGTACGATGGGGATTTTTGTGTCTTTTCTTTTGTATCATTCATCAGTACGATCGGTTATGGGTCCTGTCAATGGTTGCCTGGCGATGATCAGGTGGTCAAAGTCTGGCAATGATACTCTTCCTTTTGAAGGTTCAATTAGCCTATGAATGCATTCATCCATGCGTCCATCTATCGGTATGTGTGCCTATCTTCTTACATCTATAACTATATTATTAATTTCAACTACACGCCTAAATTGACCGGAAAGGAAGCGCCCTCTGGCTATGTGAGAATGTCAATGGTTTGGCTAGATAGAAAGAGTGAGAATATACAAAAAATAAAAAAAACAGTTTTGATTGTGACTAAACATGCAAATATTTGACTCCGTTATTCCAGAATTTCTCATGTTTGATGTTACGACTATATTGTCAGACTCGGTGAGTGACACTGCTTATGACATAGCGCACGCCATTAGACGAGGAAGAAACATGCTTCAGAATTCACGTGCGCCGTTTCAGAACAGTCCGGTTTTGCTGCTCCAGGACACTATTTTCCACATACTCAACAGCAGCATTTTTACTTTCTAGCACTTCGTAAAAAGAGAAAATTATGTAATGTAGTGGTGGAAACGTCGGTTTTTCGACAGAAAAGTCTTATTGCCGGGCCCTGGTAACGAAAAAATGGATGTATCTAGTTCCTATTTACAGTTAGTTACTTCTTCTAACACGTTGTGTAGTCAGAATCAATGTTTTGAGGTTCCTTGGTACGTCTGTGGTCAACGCTAGTGCGTATACCATTCCGCCGATTTTCTCCAAATTTGATCTCAATAATCTAATCGATCTGAACGAACTCAAGGCTTGCGGAGTTTCATATGGATATTTTGATTTTTGAGGGTACTTTACACGAATACTCAGAAACATTTTCAAATTTTCTCAAAAATGGCTCCAAATGTTTTCAGTAAAGTTTGTCCTCAAATTGCGTAAAAAACGCTTAAGAGAATGGTGCAGGTATCATTTTCGTTGAAATTCCTGATTTTTCGAAAATTGCTGAAGTGCAGTTTATTGAAGGTGTTTTGCAACAACTAAAATATTGAAGAAAGTGATTTTTTCTTACTGAAATTTGTCCTTTAAAGACAGATATTGAAGTAAAATCTTTCAAGCAATTTTTTCGAAAACACGAGTAGGATTTGTAGAATTTTGCGCAAAATATAGGCAATTTTAATTTTTTTCAACAATTTTTTCTCAAAAATCGTGCCAATTTTTTTCTTTATTTCCGCCCTTTCCCGGATAGAAGAAGGGACGCCTAAGAGAATGGCGCGGGTTTCATTTTCGATGAACTCTCTGTATTTGCACAAATTACAAATTTAGAATTATTGAGAGAAAGTATGTGCCGTTGCAGCTTCACTACGTTTGAATACATGCCACTAGTCTCCGTATCAATCTCTATCTATATTCTAGAAAAAACGCATACACCATTTAAATACGTTAAATTCAACCAAATAAAAAACAATGAAAATCGGCACAACTGCTGAATTTACAGTTTGAAATATAGTGTTCGCTGTGAATGGGATGTACTGTGACATCAGCTATTTGTTAAATTGTAAGCAACAGCGCGCCCACTTGCGACATTAGTTATCAACGGAACGTAATTACTGTTTGGGGATTATTTCTGGCCGCAGACGGGTCGTTCTGTTTCTCTGGTCGGTCTGCCGGATATCTCCTCCGCCTTCTCTGCGGCTGAACCGATCGGTCACTCCGTGCGTCCCTGCGCCTTGCACGTCAAGCAGATACGTTCAGTAAACAGGAACTTTTGTCTTGTTCGGTGCTCATTGCGTGAATCGATCACCAAGACTTGGCTGAGCAAGGTTCTACGCCGTCAGACATTCTCGTCCAAACACGCACAGCGCATACACGCATCGGTTATGGCGCTTTGCATATCACAGGCGCATCTAGTCTATTGAGTGAAGGAGCCCACGAAAACTTCACTAATCTGAATTGGTAGTTGCTTCTATGACATTTGACGACGTCGCGGTATTCGCCATAACTGGAGCAATCAATCTCCCAATCGCAAATAAATTGTTAGTTTCACGCGTTTTACTTATTTATATTTTTATTTATTAATTTAACGTCAAAACGCCTTAAAGATTGTGAGGGTTTTCTTGAGATCTGGAGTACTTACTCTAGGTCTTATAATATATTAATTTGAATTATAAATGTAGGTAGCATTGAGCGTTTTTGGCACGATTTCATTGCTAGTAATATGTGCTTATGTGTAATACAAAATATGTTTAACGGCAAATGAGGTACACATTTTAGCTCGTATCCTTTATCGTGTCCCACGAGAAGAAATCCACTTAAAGCGATGCAAACGTTGAGAACATTCAGAAGGATTACTTGAATAAGTATGTTCCTCACGAGCTCAAGAAAATGTGGACAAATAGTGAAGCTACATTTATGTCCAGATGTAAAATAAAGGCCCATTACAGCATTTGTCTAAGGAACAAAGTATTCTGGGCGTAAAACGTGATCGGTGTCATTGATCCAGATGCTGACGTACGCTACTTGGTACAGACATATTTAATATTAGAGAATTGATGTTTATTATATTTGTGAGTGTGTTTCTTTTCTATTAATATTCAGTATTTTAGAGTTTGCAAGTGAAAATATTTTCACGAGTGTCTTGTGTCCGGCTCTCCTCAATGCAGGAAGAACGACAACCCCTACCTTTCCGGGTACCATGCAATACAATTCGCCAGGGTTCACATTTTATATTCTAGTACGGACATTTCGTTTATCAACCGCATTTGAGCTCCATGTCCATGGATTTTCTAAAAAATTCTGCACTTCGAAGTACCAATTTACCTAGCCCAATACGATTCTCAAATATGTGATCAGCGTGACGGTGTACGGACATCCTTAATGTGGGCTCCATGGTACATTTTCATTCGTTGGGATGGTTTAGTAGCAGGACAGTGTCGCCTTTGCAACATCGCATAGGATTCCTAGAATTGTGTGTCGATGAAGGTAAATTTTCGACACTATGTACAAAGCTGGCCAAAATATCGTTGCCTAGAGAATATTTCTAGCACTCAGATGTTCTGCGGGAGGTCCTAGGTTCGAGTCTTGACGGCGACAGGATTTTCGACACTAGATTTTCACCTAGGTCGAATTCAGTCACTGTCTAAAGAATTCTAGCGGCCGGCTGCTCTGATCAGTAGTTTTCCGTGATTTCTCTGATCAACGCCAGGTGAATGCCGGAGCAATACCCTACCAAACGGGCCACGGACCATGCGCGATATTTTCTTCCTCCTCCTTGTCCTATCCTCTCCTCTTACACACACACGCTAACATGCACTACACTACCACGTATTCCGGAAGACCGGTCCGGAGTTTGGAGCTTGTCCCGACTGAGGCGGTGCCCCGCTGGTGGGAGAGTCCTCGTTAGGGGGAATCCCCACTAGCCGACGGTAGGTCAGCGCCGGATCTCGTCATCAAGCGGGGGAAGATAACCGCCATCGACCGAGGGAAACATGCACTACACTTACGGAAATAATGACCTAAGCTGTTGACGCGCCCGGAATCACTAAACAATCAAACCAAACCAAACCAAACCAGATGTTCTGATCGATTACCGTGTTTTTTTATTACGCATAAGGCATTATAAGGCATAGTCCGGCGCAACGCTCAAACAAACGGTACTCAGGGCTCGAACGATCTTTTCTTCTATAATATTTCTGGATAGTATGCGCTGATGGCTTTACTGTGCATGCACAGTGTCTCCCCTTTTGTGTGTCTCCCTCGTACGGTATCGGTCGTCAAGCGCAGTTCGCGCTCCCTCGCGCAAACCCTATTTCAGCCTTCGTCGACCTCTTTCCCTGACACTCAGCTGATACAATGCTCGTCTTCATGACATGAAATAATAGCTTTACTGGATTTTGCATTACGTAATTTTAAGAATTCATTAATTAAGAAAACCTGTTACCTCCCGCTGCACTTTTCAGTATTATGGAACTGAAATTTACTACACTAGCGGGGCCGAGAATAAATGACAAAATAATAAAGAAACCGCTTTAACATTTTGTACCTACAAATTGTATTTTTGATGTGGCTTTTAACCTTTTGTAGTCGACCCACCTGCTCTGCTTAACGTAAAGCTCCGCGGGAACACGGGTCAGTGCGTCCTTCTCCCTTCTTAAGTTTCTTGTTACAACGTCAGGGTAGGACTCTGCCTTCTCTCGTCTGTCAGTATTCATTCAGCCGGTTGTCATGGTTGTAATTCCGAAGCATTCCATGGATACATCTTGACAGCATATAGCAAGTTATGCATGAAGGCATTCCGGTCAAGATAAGTAATGAATACACTTTGAAATGTGAGTGGGTGGGTGGGCGTGACAGTTTAAAAGGTGATGAGTGAAAGATCCTCACCATGACACGTCATATATCGTCCGTGCTATGAATCGAAACCACTGCCTCTGACGATACGCGTACCAAACCTGTGCACCAGAAGGCCAGCAAGGATTAGAATGAAGGGTTGGAAGGTGAGAAATTGTTAGTGATATTTACAGCCTCACCATACCACAACATACAATCAAACATTCATTCTCGACGCTGGATTCGAACACGCAACCTTTCGAGCCGAAATATAAATAGGCGCTCCTTAAGAATATACATGAGTACATCTAGCTGACGGATAGTCGACAGAACAGAAACTGTCGTCGGCAACTCGACCTAGCAATTTATCTAGTGTCAAAAATCCTGCCACCGTCGGGATTCAAATCTAGGACCTGCCAGCCAGTGGCACTAAAACAACGTCAGTTGATTCCCTGAGCCACCTCTCTTGGTTGGCGCTTCAAGTTTTCAGACATAACAGTACGCAACAGATGCTGAGGACAGTCAACTGTCGACGTGGAAACGGGCAGCACGACGCAGAGCAGAGTCGTGTGCGGTCGTATGCTTGTAATCAATGGGTCTGCGTTTTAATTTCATTGAATTCCAAGTATTATCGAAAAAGAATTAGGTCAATAAAAATATTGTTACTTGTTACACTTCTATAATTGTTATCATAATATGTAGCAAATCACAAATTCGTAGGAGAAATATATTTTTCGACTATTGGATTGGTCTGTAGAAAAGGAATGTTCTTGGAATACATCTTCTTCACAAAAGAAAACTGCAGCCTCAAGAGAAAGTGTAATTATGTCCAAAGTAAAAGAATTAAATACTAATGTGGATTGTGATTCCGTAAAAGAGAAAGTCATGTGAATAAGGTGAATTAATGTAAAACTGCGTTGCGCTTGCTCTCAGTGATAAGTAAATCTGTGTAATAAAGAATGGTTTTCCCTTAAAATGAACAGGGATATATGGTTCAGGGCATCAACTGATGTCACTGACCGGGAGGTTCCACGTTCCCGACGTTCCACGAATCCCGACAGTGGCAGGATTCTCGACACTAGCTTGTCAGCTAGGTCGAATTCAGTCGCCGACTGGAGAAGAATTCAAGCGGCCGGCTGCTCTAATCGGTAGATATCCGTGATTTCTCCGATCAACATCAGGCGAATTCCGGAGCAGTACCCTAACTAACAGGCCAAGGACCCCGCGCGATCTTTCCTTCCTCTTCCTTGTCATATCCTTACACACTTATACTATCATGCAATACACTTCCACACATGCAAGGAGACCGGTCGGGAGCTTAGAGCTTGTCATCGCTGGGGCAGTGCCCCGCTGGTGGGAGATATAAAAAAGACAATATGCCTGTAACAAGTAATGTACTTCAGCTTCTGGGTCAATGACCCCCATCTCGATCGGGTTTCTGTCCAGTTTCCCGACCCATTGAGTAAATGCCGAGAAGGCCCCTTGATTTGCTTCTGGACGAAAATGTAGCTTCACTATGCCCACGTTTTGTTGAGCTTTCCTTTTGCTTGTAGTGGTAGTAGAGCTTAGGATGAGTTTCTATTTTGTGAGCAATACAGAAAAATCAATTATGTTTGTTCGTTTATCGTTACAAATAAGTTTTGTATAATTCGGCAACGAAAATATCTAGTTTTGAAATGTTAATCTCTCGCTTTTTTAAATTTATTATTATTATTATTATTATTATTATTATTATTATTATTATTATTATTATTATTATTATTATTATTATTATTATTATTATTATTATTATTATTATTATTACTACTACTATTCTTTCATCTTTCAACTATTATTAGTTGAATTGTTGGGAAGGGATTATGAAACTCAAGGAAGCGTGCGCAGATGATTTTCTCCCCCATACGTCACATACAGTATTTTACTGTTTTTGACTAAATAAATATCTAAATACCTGGTTGGGGAAAGCCCGCTATCCGACGATAGGTGGACGCCGCATCTCGTCATCCTGCGGGGGAAAACCACTGCAACCTCCCGAGCAAAAATACGCACTACACGCTAATAACCATAGTAGTTGACGCACCCGAAATTACAATAAATCAATTCTTAAAATTTCCATATTTGAATTTAATACGTAATCCTAATTGCAAGAACTTTCGTAATCGTTCATATTGAGTGTTTAACACTATGTCTCGTCACTGCGTCTCTTTTTTTCGCCGAGGGCCACTTACCTGTCCTTGCGCGTTTCCAGTTCTTTGAAACCCAGTTCCTTGAGGACAGCGAAGAAGAGAGCTTCTATCTTAGGGACTACATTCGGCCAGCGAGCTGTCCTCGCATGAACGGTGTTTTAGCAATCTCGGCTACCCAGGTAGGCAGTGTATGCATAATGTTTCATTTCACAATAATGGTGAATATAACGCAGATTTTTAAATAGAAACATTTCCAAGGTAATTAAGAGTTGAAATGGTTGCTGAATGCTAAATTGAACGAAATAAAATAAATATTTTCCCAAGCAGAAAAATGAACATGTAAAAATGTTTAACTGCAACATCTGAAATTACTCAACAGATGTATAAATTTGTCACTGTATCTCAATTTCCATTATCATAACCAAAGCTTGCTGTTGTAGCCTACATTCATCAAGAACAAACTTTACAAATTTTGAAAGCAATTTGTGCATATCTTTCAAATCTTACACAATTTCGTTTAACAACTCCTTTTCATTTGTCCATAAATAATGCAACTAATTATCATTCAAAGGTGAAAGAACACTTCGTTATCACAGCCGTGGGCGTGAGTGTTAATTGCTTCTTGGTTAAAACTAAGTGCTCAGTATATTGAAAGAGGGCTGACCATTTGATAGCTGTAGAGCGTCTCTACCTTAGACTCCAATACAAAGTTTAATGGAGTTTTCTCGCATGTTGGCTGCCCCACGTGACCCTCCTTATCCCACAGTGACGACGTTACCATTACAGAAATAAACATTTAAAAATGAGGATTTTTGAAAGTGACCTATTTGCATGGTGCCGATTAGCTTAGTTCCTATTTGTACTAAGAGAACTACATAATAACGCATTTTCCACATTGAAAAATACTAAAGTAGAAATGCAGTTTGTGATGCTATTCACGTCCGCTGTCGATTCCGAGAGTGAGTCACTAGCGGCGCGGCGGAATGTGGCGCTTCGCACGCAGTTCCAAGTTGAAGGCTAGGCTTGGGCCTTCAGCCCTCGCGTTAATATAAAATTTACTTGAGTCTGTCCAATGCATAATTACCAACGCATTTTGTTTTCGCGTTATGTTTTCCTGAAAGCCTCTATTTTTTACCTCCTGTTTACCCCACACACACTTTTTCCTCCATTTGCACTCGCGCGTGATCGAATCGAATCGTATCGTAACTTAATTTTAAAAAAATATGTTTAAAGCATTATTGAAAATTTTTAAGATCTTACTATTGAGGTGGATTGTTAATATTCAATGAAATTTCACTGTTAAGCTTAACATGCTACATGGACTGAATTTATAAGAGACATGGAAAATATATGAACTTTTATTCAAATATGTGCAAAAACCTGCCGTCTAAGTGTGTTACTCGCCATTCGCCGTCGTCTTACAGCTGTATCCTTTTATGTCGCGCCGGCGCACAGTGGTGCATTTTGGCGATTTCCTTGCCAAAACCTCTGAGAGCTATAGTATGTTTTCTACGACGACGAAAATTATTTTGGATTATTTTTATAATGTAAGGGAGCTGGTAACATAATACCGGTATAATGCACTGCTTAAATATGTGAAATATAAATGCACATTTTTCTATATAAACTTTGTTAAATTTTATCAATTCACAAAATTGACTTTAGAAAACCGTGGGGATTACTTACATATTAACTGATAACATTTGGCATAAAGAAGCATGGTATTAATGCCATCTCCTACCCTCTGCAAGTGAAAATTCATATACAGTGCCCGAAGAACCGGAAAGGAAGATCATATTTTTCACTAGGGTACATTTCTCCCTACGGTGATATTGGGCTCAGGTAAATGAGACAAAGCATATTTGTTCAAGAATTTTAACTTTCTTTTGGGAAGATTCTTCAAGCTGGAAATGAAAGGAACAGAAGATCTCAACAGGTGATCAAACATCTCCTGAATTGGGTGCAGTCTCGAACATGTTCGCGAGAATCCTTCTCCATACCGTCTTATATCTTTGTGAATGGAGTCTAGTCATGTAATACCATGAATATTTGGAAACATTTCTTGGCTGTTTCCAGTGCCTACTACTATAAAAAGTAATGCTGATGGCGTATCCACATATTTAATTGCCAATAAAATTTTCCTAAATTTCTTAATTAAACCATCATCTATCCCCGTTATTTCTGAGGAATCTTGAGACTTCTCAAAAAAGCGTCTTGCTGAATTACTATCTTTGCTATTAACATTATCCTGTTAGAAAAGCTCTACATTTAGACCCATTTTTATTTGATTTGCATTTGAATGCGTTTCTTGTCCATATTTAAACTGTAGTTACAGTATTATTTCATTAAAAGCAATATAATACTAATTTTGTAACAATAACAATGTAATAGAAATAATCGTTGGTATGTAACATACGAGTTAAGTAAACAAATATTACTTTCCGATCAATTAAATTTTTGATTTCATTTTTAAAAATTTAAAAAGTGTTACGATGAGTTTCTTTGATATCACGTACGTATTTAACCTTTCATATAGCGCACATTCTTCCTGAGAACGAGTTTTGATGCCACATATTATGTAAATATTACTTTATGTACAATTTTTAATGAAATAAAATTTGCGTAATCCAGTTCAGAAGATATAAAATGTACGTAAATAGTATGTTCATGTAATATTAGTGAATAGTCTTAATCTATTACAAAAATTAAAAATATTAATATATTTTTGTTTATAATATTGAGTAAATTTGTTATTTCAGTAAAAAGAATCAAAATTGTCCTCTAGAAACAGCGTTGTAAAAGCAGTTCCCGTTCTCAGGACGGATCTCAACGAGTCATTTTCGGCGGTCACGCGTGCTCGACGAAAAGTTAATTCTTTGTATTTACTAATGGGGCAAGTTGGGGCATGATTTTATAACTGGATTCAAAAGAGGATAGATTCAGCTAGTAAATGAAATTAGAAACATCGCGAAATTCCGCGAAATTGGTAACTTTCAGCCTACGTGAACTTACGAGAATTTAAAATTGTTGTATAAATTTCATGCATTTTAATATTTTATCCCACGTCAGTATTATGGATTAATGCATTATAAAACAAACATGAAAATACTCTGCAAACCTTCAGGAAGAGAATCCATACTGCCAGTTTTCTCTGCACAACTGTGTATGGCCACTACTTACAAATAAAGACGGTATCTCTATGTTACTCTCCCACTGCAGGTCTACCGAACGCCGCGAAGGGTAAGTTCGGGTGACTACTGGTGCCAGGGGAATTGACCCAGAGACACGAAGTGGGCAGAAACAGATGCCCCCAAGTATACAATGTGTCGTAGTATTAGCAAAAGTTCAGTAAACGCGATTTCATTTTTAAGGTTTTGGCCAGGATTTCGGGAAAATGCACCACCGTGCGGCGGAACAAGCTCCCCGTTTTTTATTTGAGGTATCTCCGCTGTAATCCATACGAAACAATAGTGACTCAAATTTTATGTCAAAGTGTGTATCCAGCATTGCGAGTCAGAATTGACTGAGAGCCAGGAATGATTCGATCAGGTTTTTCGTCCAGTTTCCCTGATCCATTGACCAAATGCTGAGATGGCCCCTTGTTTTGCTTCTGGACATAAATAAAACTTCATTATCTGTGCACGTCTTCTAGAATTCATTGGGAAATATAGTTGTTCAAATTATCGTTTCCATGTGGTTGCGGCAAGAAGTATTATTATTTGACGAAGGACATGGATAAGAGCCCAAAATGTATTGCTTATTTATCCTTGAAAATAGATTTTATTACATGAGATCTTTTTTTAAAATTTAATTTAAAATTCATGTAGTATATGACTTAGTGTAGGGATCACAGAATTTTGAAAATGTGCACAGAATTCACTTCTCCCCATAGCACGTCATACGCAGTTTTAACTGTTTTTTGACGTAAAATAATTAATTAAATAAATAAATAGATTTGAAAAGTAATGCAATTATCAATAGAGGATAGACGCAAAGGTAGAGATAATTACTTGTGTTTAGATAGTTCTGAAACAAAATAGTACGCACAGAAATGTAGTATGGGGGTAAATCCTCTGAAAGGACCTCTTCCGACTTTTGTTACTTGTTCTTCACCAATGATTAATAACGAAACTAAATAAAGAAATAACTTTTCTTACCCAATGCCAAGAAATTCACTATCGTTTAATTTCAGGAAAGAAACGAAAGATAACTTTTTTCAAGGATATGTTCTTTCTGTAACGAAACTCACTCAAAAATAATTTTGTTACAGCGGCGCAGAGACGAAGCGTAGTTTCGTTTCTCTTGCCATCCTTGGTTTTACGTAAAGTCGTAGGAATTAGAAGAATAATTATACAACATATTGTGATATTGCGGTAGAAATTTATTTCAGACGAAATAAGTGGTATTACAATAAATATTAATTAGAATCTGACAGATTTCCTAAATCTTAGAAATATTGTGCTCATCAAATATCACAGCTATTTTATATACCTTCAATTGAAACTCACGTGTCCTTATAAATAACACGTGAATTTAATTTAGAACCGAACTCAATGTCAATACTTAATAAATAAGGGTCTCTGGATTAGTCTTTGAATAAAACTTTATAGGTGAAAAGAGAGAATTGAAAAAAGAAAAGAAACGGAAGAAAAATTAATCAGAGAAATCATAAATTCGCATTTTATAGACGCTTACAGAGGATGAAAGAATGCTTCAAAAAAGGTAAGAGACGTGGCAGCTTGTCGTTTCTACCAATTGATTTATCACTGCTTGGCCACGAACCCAAAAATGTTAGATATAACATAGACAGACATACAAAGTCGGAACTGAATGTTAACCAAAATATGGATTTGTTTAATGTTTGAAATGTGCTCAATATAAAATTAATTAATTAATTAATTAAACAAATCTGTTTCATTAAATCATTGATGGATATCATTCCTTAATTGTTGATAATTTGTACCTCCACAATGGCACTAGTTGCGGAAATCGAAGTAGGGACAGCTGACAGCTGAGGCTGTAGACAATGTTCGTTATTGAAATAAGGATTCTATTTTCCCGCTTCCATCGGAATTAGCATTCTTAGGATCACCTAAGGAAAAATAATTTTAGGTATGGACTAAGAATTCAAGTCTTAAAATGTGGCCAACTGGGTATTTAAAAAAATATTCTAAATTACGCTGGCTCGTAAATAGGCTTTGCGTTTATTTCCTATAGAAAACGATTACACGCATGGTTGAAACGTATGATGTACACGCATGGTGTCTTTCCACCACGATTTGGCAAGTACTACTGTCTCACTCAAACTAATGCATCTCAGGAAGATTTAGAAGTGACACAAATAGTTGTTTTGATGAATCCAAAAAAGAGATTTGAATTTCTTCCGAATTCACTTAAAAAGGTTTTGATATGTATTTTCAATATAGTATTTCTCCATCTACATTCTACATTATGAATAAAAAAACTATGTTCTTCTAAATATAAACATCCAAATTGTCAGACTTTGAATTACCAACACAAAGAGTTGATGTTCAAAGTGCCAAAAAAATGTATTTAAAAATTTAAAAACTTCCCTTAAAAAATTTCAGAACACAAAAATCTCTGTTTATTTACTTCTTTAATCTTATTTAACTTGTATATTATTAGCTTTTGAAAGTTTTTTGCATGAAACTAGAAATTCAAAAATTTGGCACTTTGCACTTCAACTCTTCAAATACAAATTCTTTCGAAATAACATTCGAAATTAATAAAATAATAACTAACTACAAATATTAATCTAAGAAAGCTGATATGAAGTTTTTTGTACTTTTTTAAAACAACACCAAAATAGATAAAAAGCAAAAAGTGATTGATGTACAAATAATAAAGAGATTACTTATGAAAACAGTTTATCAGATATCTCTACATATGGGTTAGGAAGCCAAATATGTTCTATGCGATAGTATATCACTTTTTTCAGTATATGACATGTCATATTCGAAATGTTTATTATCAACTTTAGGGCTATTTATTTTGTTTTTGGAGATAAAATAATTTAATAACTACTTGAAACTCTTCAAATACTAATTGAGATCATGCAATAAGAACGATTACAATAAGAATAATTGGATGACATATTGGGATAATTCACATTGCAGTGAAACCAGGTTTTGATATTATGATTTTTAAATTTATTTGAACGTTTACCAAAACTTCGAGCGTTTTCCTTCTTCAGATTCAGTAAAATTATCTTTTACTAGAATAAGGGTTATGAAAAAGTTTGGTACATTTCGGGACACAGTATTACTACTGCGATTAAGAGACCGTATGGCTGAATACTGATGGGAAGATTGGAATCCGAGATGGATGTAATAGAAGAAGAGAATGACTTTCGTGCAAGGAAGGTATTGTGTTGACATTTCCCGTATAAAACAATTATTGAAAGAAATATCAGTGTAGGCTGAGATAATCATGAAAATTTTAGATCAATGGTCAAAGATGAATATACTAACATGGAAATCACTATTACACTGAAACAAGCAAATCTAAAAATACGTCGTCTATACCCACGAATAAACCTTCTCCTCCAACATGCCCCCTTTTACTACAGAGAACGATCGACCTACAACCTCTATGATCATCCACTTTACAAAGCCATCAGACAGTTCTTTGAATTGCGACGACGTAGCCGTGTCCAATGTTGTTGGTCAGTTTACTGTGGATCTTAGTCTACTGTGATAAGGAATATAGGTATATATTAACGCCGTAAACATTATTAACAGGAGCACAAAATAATAAGAGGGCACTAGTATGCTATAGATTCACTAAAATCCAGCCTCTTAGGGCAATCAGTTGCAAAATCTGAAAAATATATGTTATCGAATGTTATAAGAGACATTCTAGAGAAGAAAACTGAGACTATTCCAACGTTATCACTAAAAAATCAATTTCAAAAAATTATTATTTTTTATATGAATTTGGTGTCAAAATTGGTTGACAAAAATACTTTCAAATTCAACTGCTTTTTTTCACTGCAATTTTTTTTCAGTCTTATACACGCAATAGAAACTGAGAAAAAATAAAACATGAAAAACACGTTTCTCGTTGTCTTTCACAGAATGCCGTAGGAGGCTGAATTTTTGTGAATCTAAAGCATTTTTTACTCTTTTAAACGAGCATAGCTATTATCGATTTATTCGGTGTCACTTTTCACCGCATTATTCGGCTATACTCTTTACAAGTTATTTATACCAGTTAATTTACAATGTATTAACTTTCGCATCATATCTGATAAAGATTGTAATTTGTATTTAAATAATGGCACAACCATTTTTATATGCATGTTTATATTTTATGCATAATTGGCGAAGATTTTGGTGAGCTTGGAATATTATTTTGTCTTTTGTATCAAATTGTCAATTTACAAATAATTTATAAGAGCTAATGTTCAATGTAACAATTTTTGGATTAGATGTGAATAACTTACAATAACCGGAAATGTAAATGAAATTGTAAAAAATAAATGAATATTTCAATATGAAGTGTCAAATACTGATTATCCGTAATTTAAGGAATTACAATAATATTAAGTTAATTAGCACTTAGTTTTAATTGGTGACATACATGTTTCCTGGAGGTCGATTGTGGTTTTGGAAACTTAAAGACGTCTCGAACGGACTTGCACTTCTGTGTTCAGGCAGGTGCAGATCAATTTCAACATTCTTGTTAAACGTGAGTGGACTGCTTAAACCACCATGTCAGATAACTCTCTAATTAAATATTTCCAGCTCCATATTATACCGAACTCTCCCATTTCTGGGAGGGAGACTCAATTCCTGAGGCGTGGAAGTAGATTCTTGTAATATCTGTGTACTAAACTAGTTCTCCACAACAGAAAGTGTTAAGGGTACGAAAATACCCGTTAGAAAAGATTTTGTGTATACTTTGATATGCAGATAATAATAATGCGGTATCGAATATTATAAGATAATCGACATGACCACAAATTAAGAGTATACGAAAACTGAGAGCTTGACATAGTATATAGAAGGTGTCCCTTCACGATCGTGAAACCTTGCAATATTTTAATGTCTGACATAAAACAAATACAAAACATGTAAATAAAGAATGTCGTAAACTCAGTAATTTTTTTCAGAATAAAATCTTGAATGTTAAAACTTCAAATCTGTAGTGGGAAATTAAAAATATATTGGTTTCAAACTTTCACAAAATATTAGCATATCTATTTTACATTATTAGTTACAAATTTACATTATTAGTAACAAAGTTATTAGCTGATGTGAATAATTGGGAAACGTATTTTTTATTATTAAAACTGTACATAAACGTGTGACAAAATCTGGGGAAGGAACTGAACTGAAATTTACTGTTAGCTGCAAGTTTTAACTATCCTTTTCGTTATTTAGTGACCTTACTCACGACCCTGCACATTCAAAACCTAAGAAATTTGTGTCGATATCGGAAAGGCAAATTGTTCTGTTCTGAAGGTATTACTTATTTGTGTATTATTCTTAATGATGAAATTTAGTCTCAGTGAGGACATTACGAGAATGTATTATAAAAGCTTGTTTTTCTTTTCCTATTGCAATTTCTCTTGTAACCAATAAATGTATACATTTTACTTCAACGATTTCAATGAATTTTAATTGTTAAGTATAATAATTAATCAATTCAGCCGGCGGCGCTAGCCAAATGCGTTTACTACGCTCCGTGAAGTCACGAAGGTTAAGCGCATTCGAGACTCGCGCGTTCGTGGTTGGGTGACCGGCCAGGAACCCCGGGCCCTAACGTCGTCGAGCCCCTGGCCGAAGGGATAAAAGGCAATGACTGACTGCGACGTGACGAGACTTCACAAATATTAAAAGTAAAAAGCACTTTAATGGAGGATTACTCCCCAGTGATAAAGCGCTCAACGCCCCTTAAGGGGGCTTGGAGACGCGTTGCGTCAAGGTGGAGACGCAACAAATTAAAAAAAAAACTCGATTCATTTGATTCCATCGTGGAAAAGATCATACCCAAATATGGTAACTATTTCTGACCTGACGCTTTATGAAACTGCGTGAGTAGCTTATTTAATTATAATAATAATTCTTGGTACAGAAGTAGACCTGCATGTCTGTAACGTTGTTCAACGAGGTCCCTAAAATGAATAGACAAGTAGTACATTACAATGCAATGTGAAAATAATTCAAGCGCATTTACTTCAACGGATTTGCCGTAACTGCGATTACACAAATTTTGGAACGCTCGGTAACCTTCCTTACTGGTCATCCGGTGAACGATGTTTCTTGGAAACTCAATATTTGCCGTAAAAGAGGACTTTAACCTCCGAGCTCCGGAATAATAGGTATTATATGGCTTCTTCGCAGTTCACAGCCATACACGTCAGTAGACCAGCAAACTCGTCGTATATAGGTACAACATAGTGAGCTATTCTTATATTGGCATTAAAATGGTTGACACATCAATGGTCTCACACTCGATGCACGATGTGTGAGATAGCACGGAGCATATTTTGGACTTGCAGGGGTTGCGTTACAGTGACTTTCATCGAAAAATAAGATAATTTCACAATATTTATGATGAAGCAGCACAGCATTGATGCAGAATGACCTTGATGTTCTATGTTAGTCTTCTAATGTTTGTTTTTAAATTTTAAAGTACGCTTTGTGGTACCAATTCTTTTAGGGGGCAATCATTTCATTTTATCTGGTAAATTACATAAAGGATTCTCCTTTTGGGAGTAATGCTCTTACATTTATAAAAATATACTAAATTTGTAAGCTGGTTTCAACAACATGGTTATTTTGGTTGTTTTTAAAATATTTGTCACATTTGCTCATAGTTTTCAAGCAATTGTTATTTTATTTTTTCATAATTGTTATAATGAACAAAATATTTTCAATTTTTCGTATTTCATAACCTATAACTGAAATGTTGTCGGCATTATCATTTTGGAAGAATTGTATTTTGAGTTAACTAATTGTTTACAACACGACTATGTTAAGTACAACTATAGAAAATATAATTATTTCTGTGCGATGTTTATGGCAGCCAAGATATTCTAAAGAAAACGATAGAGAAAGTTTGTAAGGGTATTTCACCCATTGGCATAGAAATCAAGCATAAAAACAACCGAACAAGCCACCTTGAAAAGACAATGGTTGAAAGCCCATTTACATATGGAGCTGAGTTATGGACTATCAATATGAAAGAAGTAGGGTTTGACAAGAATGGAATGTTGGAGATGATGTCACGTAGCAAGAAGAAAATAAAAGGATTAATTCGGTGGTTTCCGCGGAAATGTTTTGGAATTCGCCATTAAGAAGAAGAGAAACATAAGTAATCATCAAAAACTGTATACTGTTTTGAATCACATTCGAAAAATTCGAGGATTTTTTCTAATTTTCAGGCCTTTGTATACCAGAAATTCCGCGTCAAATCACACAAGAGTTGACACATTTTTTTTAATGTACGATAATTTATCTCTTAAATCTGGACATCAAAAAAGAGATATGTGTTTTTTATTTGCCTGAAAATTGATTATTTGTGTAGTTATGCCAATATTAAATATTGGAATTTACGCGTACTTCACAAAATATGATCAATTGTTGCTCCGAGAGTAATTAATACAAAAATTCCTGATTTGTGTCATTTAATACTTTGAAATGTGTATTTTATTCTTCTGTAAATACTTTTTTTGGTTTGGTTTGGTTGTTTAGTGATTCCGGGCGCGTCAACACCTCAGGTCATTATTCCCGTACGTGTAGTGTATGTTTTCCTTCGTGAGATGGCGGTAATCTTCCCCCGCTGGATGGCGAGATCCGGCGCCGACCTACCGTCGGCTAGTGGGGTTTCCCCCTAACCAGGACTCTCCCACCAGCGGGGCACCGCCCCAGCCGGGACAATCTCTAAGCTCCCGACCGGTCTCCCAGGATATGTGGTAGTGTAGTGCATGTTAGTGTAAGTGTGTGTGTAAGGGGAGAGGATAGGACAAGGAAGAGAAAGGACAGATCGCGCGCGGTCCGTGGCCCATTTGTTAGGGTACTGCTCTGGCATTCGCCTGGTGTTGATCGGAGAAACCAAGGAAAACTAACGATCAGAGCAGCCGGCCGCTAGAATTCTCCTCCAGACAGCGACTGAATTCGACCTAGCTGAAAAGTTAGTGTTGAAAATCCTGCCGCCGTCAGGACTCTAACCTAGGACCTCCCGGTCAGAGGCCCTGCAGTTACATCAGTTGATGCACTGAGCTACCGCTCCCGGTAATTTTCTATATATAGTACACTAAGAAAAAACGTGGGCACTCCACACATACAGTTCTAAAAAATAATTTTAAGTGTGAGGGCGCGCTCTGCCCACCCTGCACCAACGAATTGAGTTCGATCAATCTTTTATCCAAGTGCTGAAGAACTATAAAAAGAATGACCGTCTGCCTGATTAGAGTTTCAAGAGTTATTAGTATTTTAGATCTCCACTCTGCCCTCAGAATGGATGAGTGACAGTGAAACGAATTCAAATACGAGCCATTCCACGTCAAATCGCACAAGAATTGACACGGTGTTTCTAAAATGGGTATTTTTTGTTAAATCTGGACATCAAAAAAAGACACACATTTCTTTATTTACCTGAAAATTGATTATTTGTATAGTTATGCTTATATTAATTTTGGAATATACGCTTACTACGCAAAATATGATTGATTGATGCCCCAAATATACTTAACATAAAAAATTCTGGTTAGTTTCCTTTAATAAATTGATATGCGTCTTTTACTCCTCTGTAAACTATTCCTCAAAAATAAATATTTCATTAGAAATTGTATTTATTTTTAAAAAATGAAAATTTTTCATCAACTCGCTCAGATAAAAAATTGAAAAAAATATAGGTGTATTTCTCATTCAATTTTCTACAAAACACAAGAAAAAAGTGGGCAGTGAACATGAACAGATTAAAAAAATCTATTGTAAGAATGTGGGCGCGCTCTTCTTGCTCCTGCATTAACGACTTGTTTGACTAGTCTTCGATACAAATGCCTGACTGAAAAGAATGACCTTTGCCTGATTAGGGTTTCAAGTAATATTAGTAACACTTATGTTCACTCTGTGCGCAGAAAGGACGGGTGACAGCGAAACGAATTCTACTAATGATTTTCGTCGTGTCAGCGAAACGAATTTTGCTGCTGAGTCCCTTTGCGTCCTAGGGATGGGATGCCATCATGATCTGGCTCGTGAAATACAAAAGACTACTTGTCAAGGGACTTTGGTAAACGTTTTTGAGCATCAGTCGCAATACGCATCGTATAAAAGGAGTGCTAGGGTTGTTCTGTGAATCGTGCGTACATGTGCAACATAAGTGGCGATCACCGTATGAGATACGACAGATGTTTCAATCAATTTAATTATTCTGATCATGATTTTTAGAAAAGAAAATCTCGAAGATGCGTAAACCAGGTCTTACTAGTGAAACTTGATTTAGAGGAGTCATTAGATTGGCGAATTTTGATTCATGTCAGAAAGAAAGGGAGTTGGCTTCCAAAACGGCTTTTGTTCGTGAAGAGAGCGTCCCGACCAGTGGCTCCCGTGGCATTAACGAGGGTAGCGGAAAGTCCAGTGTATGTAGTGAAAACGGTGGAAATCAGGGAAGTGACAAGTTAAGCTCATCGGATAGTTTTTCAAGTGTCTGCGAACTGAATGTAGAGAAGATAAACAAGAGTTTAATTGCAATAGGAGATAGAAGAAAAGAAAATTGCAACAAAAACAGTATTCCCATGAGAAATATCAGACAGTACACAGTGCTACCGCAGCTAATTTTTTTTCACACTAAAGATCCTTCGCCGTCAATTGAAAAAATAAGATAAGAAAGGCATTATTAAGAATCGTATCGATTCCTTTCACTCAAAAAATTACAAGACATTGAAAATTCAAATTTTGACAATTTTTGAAAGTTGGAGATAAAATGAAATTCAATGACACTTCGCAGCAACCAAACACGTCAATAAGTGGCTAAAAAAATGGAGGAAGAAAATGGAATTTTGTCCAGACCTAAAAGTCAATTCGGTTAGGCATTAGAACTGCGCATTGTGTCGAAAGTCCAGAAATTCTAAGGTAAGCGAATACAAATATTTGAAGTGAGTAATGAGGGACCAGAAATTTTCAAAATATCAGTCATAACGTGAGTCGAGAATCCGTCATTTAATTACCAAACACAATCGTTAAGTTGTACTACCCCAAGAAGTACTTAAATTATTGCTTCATCCAAAGAAACCCATTGCCAGTAACGTAAGAAAGGCGTTTGCTACAGCAATCTACCCCACACTGGTTCGTAAAATATTAATATTTCTTAAAGTTACTGAGATCCCACTTTGATTTTTCTGGAGTTGTCAAGAATACTCTAGTGCGTTTATTAATATTTTTTAAATTTAGGTCGTCGAGTTTACAAAAATTTATATTTTCTAATATATTTCAAAATTTATATAAATATATTTTCAATTTTTTTAAAATTGAAAATTAAGGAAATTTGATATTTAGCAAAATCTAAAAAAATCAACATGTTTTAAAGTTTCGAATAGAATTTGAACGAAGTTTCTATAATTAGTGTATTCAAATATGTAATATTTTCAAGTTAGTGATGCCCGTCATTTTCAGAAAATTTCATCATGCAATATTTTCGAAAATATTTAAGTTAGAAAAAAATTAAAAATACACGTGTTAACTTATTTGATCCATATAATAAACAGAAAATAATTAAAAATATGAATATCAAATTTTGGACATTTTTGTGCGATTTGGCGTGGAATGGCTCTATATGGCTTTCGCACTTGAATCGGGAAACAGTGAACGTCAGTCAAAGCAGATAAGGGAAATCACTTGAAGCAAGAATATACAAGAAGGTAAAGAAAGTAAGTGGGAAGTGGCGTTTCGATCAATGATGTCGTTTAGAGCCTGCTGTAAAAAAAACTGAAAGAAGTAGAGATTAACAACGAGAAGTGGCGACTGGTGTAAAGAAACTTTCTTTTCTACTCGTACTACAACTATTAGATTCAATTCGAACCTATAAGTGATTTTGAATCATGTGTAAAGATGACATGTCTACAGACATCTAGTTAAATCCATGAGCTAATGAGAAGAAATTCTTTCTTCACATTTTTTACCATTTTTTCTCGCTCTACTTTCTCCTCTTCTCTTGTGGATGTGAATTATCATTGGATGCAGAATTATTTTCTTGCAATGTTCCATTATCCTCTTCAGTGTCATTACAGGCATCCTCGCCATTCTTCGAGTCTTGTTCCAATTCAGCGGCAGATACTACTGGAACGTGCTGTACCTAAACATGTCAGAAATATAAAAGTGAAAAATATAATATAGTCCGTAATAATTGACTAAATGGATGCATAAATAACATTGTTTTGACAAGACTTGATACCAGAATAGAACGATAAAATGAATTATGTACGGAATTATGTTAGAATTCAAACTGACGGGTAGGAAGAGATGAATTCCCACCAGGTTTCTTTTTACTTTCTCGTATACATACGTATATACGAGAGTAATATACGAAGTTTAGAGAAAGTTAAATGATGCTGCGGAATATCGATTTCGAGATTTCAACGGAAATACTCGTTTTGGGGTCCCCTGATACCGAAAAACTAGCTTCTTTCAAAACGTCCATCCGTCCATCTGCCCGTCCATCTGTGAACATTCCTAGCGTCTAAACCACACATACAATCTTTTCCAAGTTAAAGAAAAACCTGTTCATATGGCTCTAGTTGAGGCTTTGAAATTTTGAAAAACTTTCTTTAAAATGTGGGGATACTTTACATGAAGCCTCCTCCTGGATATTTTCAAAATTTTCTCATAAACGGCTTAAAAATTTTACTTTAAATTTCTTGTAAGAATAGAGTAAAATACACTTATAAAGGTGGCATGGGTCCGATTTTCGCGGACTACTCTTAATTTTCGAAATTTGCAAGTTTGAATTTTTTCGGTGTCTACAACTATAAAATTGAAGAGACAGATTATTCCTTCAAATGAAATTTGTTGTCTGTTCGTCTGTCTATCTGTCCGTCTATCTGTCTGTCTGATTGTCTATCTGTCCGTCTGTCATATGTGAATAAATATAGCGCCAAAACCGCACGTACGATCTGTTCCAAATTGAAGAAACCCCTGTCCATCTGGCTCTAGTTGAAGCTTTGACATTTTGAAAACCATTCTTTAAAACTTGGGGGGACTTTACATGAAGCCCCCGGACATTTTCAAACTTTTCTCAGAAACGGCTCCAAATTTTTTCTTTGAAGTTTTTGTAGGATTAGTGCTCAGCCAACCCTATCCGATAACTTAAACCTCATGTTGCTTTATTCTTTTGCTTTTTTTCAAAAAATACAATAATGTAATTCTTTTGACTTGTCTCTCACATCGGTAATATTTACATTAGAGGCGATTTCTTTACACTGTTATATCTATGAGTCAATATGATTTAAATAATGTCAAATAAAGTTTCTCGAAAAATCAACAGTTTTCTATAAAAATGAGCTCAAATTTCCGAATTCTCAGAAACACTTAAACGCCATTTGCTCGGAAATGACTCCAAGTTTTTTCTTCAAGTTTCTTCAATGGGTATTGCTAATTGGAGTGTTTAATATGACGTAAAGTTAATTTTTGTGTAATGTCATTTTTTGTAAAAATGAGTTCAAAATTTCGCATTTTCAAAAACGCTCAAACGCAATTTCCTTAAAGATGGCTCCGCATTTTTTTCCAGATTTTCCAATGGATAGTGCTAATTGCACTGTTTAATATGACGTAAATTCCATTTGCTGTATCTTTTGTTTTTTCAAAAATTACACAAATGCAATTTTTTTTAAATCTCTCTCACGCCGTTAATACTCACATTTCCATCGATTTGTGTACATTATTACATTTATGAGTGGAAGTGCTTGAAAGGACTTTAAATGAAATTTTTCGAAAATTCAATAGAGTCCTGTGAAAAAGATGTTCAAATTGCACCTTTAATGGTAATCGTAATGGTAATCGCCATTTTCCTAAAAACGGCTTCAAAATTTTCAATGAAAATTTCTATTTTGGACAAGATTTAATTTTATTTAATATTCTTGAAGTAATATTTCGGTTCTACCGTTAAGTTACCGAAAAGTTAAGAAAACGTCAAGAAAATGTACTTTCCGTGACGATAAATGGCAGCTGGCGAGAGAATGGAGGAAGACCTTAACGCCAGTCCACGCCAAGGAAACTAGAAAAAATTGCTACGAGAAAGTCTGTACCATTCTTTAGCACCTCTAGTTCATACGTAAGGCAGGACTGTCAGTTGCCATTAAAAGGAAAGGAGCGTTATGGATGTTTCACGGATTTTAACAAATAACATTTGATAAGTGCAACTGTTCTCCCAGTCTTCCTGGCATGTAATACTTGTATTGTTTTCACTTTACTAAGTTCACGGTAAGGTTGAGATGTCTTGAGAGGAACGGAAAGCATACTGAAGATGTAATACACTTGACTGACAATTCAAAAAATAATATTTTTGAATGAAGATCAGAATTACTCCACTCTTTCTATCCCCTAGTTCAATTTCTCCTAGATGTTTTAATACAGTGATGTATGACGTAACAACAGCATTTACTTTCCCGTAATACTGGTAACGGGTATGTATTTTATTGCAACTTCTGTGTTACTAAAACGTCTGCTACCTGAAAAACTAAGATAAGGAAATTTGGAAATGAATGTATTCGAACCTCCCGATCTTAGGACTCCTGACACTATTCATGAAAATTCGAAAGTTTAATTGAAATATATACTGAATATTATTCAATATTCTTAAAAAATACTTTAAGAAAAGTATCTGCCCTGGTTGGAATGTGAAATCTAGCTCGTAACTTTTAACGGAACAAAGTTTATCGTAGCCTGCTTCTAATCTGTGTGCTAAAATATTTCTTAAATTGCGATGATTCTAACAAATGAGAGTCGCCATCTAACTTGTGCAAGTAAATAGTTTCACGTAAATTCTCCGGTCAATACCAGGCGAATACCGATGCAGTTTCATAATATTCGGGCCACGGGCTGCGCGCGATCTTTCTTACCCATTCTTTCCTGTCCTCCCCCTTATTTATTCTTACACGTACATGCACAACACTACCACAAATGCCGGAAGATCTGTCGGGAGCTTAGAACTTGTCCCGGCTTGGGCGGTGCCGCGCTGGTGAGAGATACTTAGTTGAGGAAAACCCCGCTAGCCAACGGTAGGTCGGCGCCGGATCTCACCATCCAGCGGGAGATCATCGCCATCTCACGAGCAAAAAAACATGCACTACAACGACGGGAGTAACGATCTTAGCAGTTGACGCGCCCGGAATAAACACACGTACCTGACGAGCTTGACTAGTGGCTACTGGTAATGGTTGTGAAGGTCTGGATATCGCTGGCGCTTGAGCATTGGTGTTTGACAAGGCTCCTTCCATTGTAGAAGTCGAAGCTCCCTGGCCGTCGTTACCGTCGCACACGTGTTCGCGAGAACAGTCTGAACGACGGTTCCTGCATTGGGAACGATCTCTTTTACGGGTGGTGAGATATATTAAATCTTGACCCATAACATCTTCAGGGCGTCGATATTGCTGCGTTGGGATCTGATTCTGAGATATGGCAATTCCCTGAGTAGCAAGGATTGGCCAGACTAAGGGGGTTATTAACAATGGCATCATAACAGTTAGAAGAGGAAAAACAGAAGGAAGTCCCTGTCCTAGGATAGGAACTTGAACAATTCTCCCATCTCGAGTAACAACTGGAAGCATGAGTGAAGGAACAGTCATAAATGTAGGAAATGCAGGAAGTGAAGGAATCACAGTCTGCTTTGGCATTATTTGAAATGGTAAAACAGGCTGATATAGGAGTGACCCGGAAGAATTTTGGGTCTGTTGTGAGTTGGTTACGGCAGCAGGCTGTTGGTCAGTTGGTATTGCTGCCTGTTGGAGAGTTGGTATTGATGTCTGTTGGAAAGTTGGTACTGGAATCTCTTGAGAAGATGGTACTGATAACTGTTGATAAGTTGGTACTGATGGCTGTTGGTAAGTCGTGGTTATTGGCTGTTGGTATGTTGCTACTGATGACAGCTGAGAACTAGGTACTGATGACTGTTGATATCCTGGTACTGATGACTGTTGATAACTTTGTGCTGATGACTGTTGATAATATGGTACTGATGAATGTTGATAACCGGGTACTAATGATTGTTGATAACATGGTACTGATGGCTGTTGATAACCTGATACTGATGATTGTTGATAAGTTGGTATTGATGACTGTTGGTAAATTGGTGCTGATGGCTGGTAGTAAGTTGTAAGTGGTGACTGTTGGTATGTTGGTATTGATAACTGTTGAAAAGTCGGTATGAAAGACTGTTGGTAAGTTGGAATGAAAGACTGTTGATAAACAGGGTATTGATTTGTCAGCCAGTATTGATTCCCAATGAAGTTGTCTTGTGAAGTAACTGCGGACGTTGACTGCTGTTGATCATTTCGATTTTCTGAAACAAAGTAAGAACAGTAATATTACTAGTGTAATTTAGCCATATATTAAATTCATGTATGTTATGTGAGAAGTTAATTGTTTTGAAATCTGTCATTAATTTTGAAGAATTTCGGAGAATCTACATTAAAATAGGAATTTTCTCAAACAGAAAGAAAGAAAAATAGAAGAAAAAAGAAAGAAAAATATGACAAACAATTGCAGTAGCTCCAAGTAAGTATTAAGCACTACAACAAGCACAATTCCCAATTATCATCCCAAAAGGAAGGAACAAAACAATGTTTGAAAGTTATTTCTAAGTTGAATGTGATTGGACAAATTGCTAAATGAAATATTATTTTTCTTTGCATCATGGAGTTTCTCATTGTCTTAATCTCCGAATAAAGATGAGTTGTTACTTCTATTTCTCTCTTAAATTTCGGATTTATTTCCATGTTAGGAATCCATGTTCAGCTTCCATGTTTTAAATGCATTTTCCGCAAGAGCTTTTTGAAGATTTAGAACGCCATTACCAGTTTTGTCATTGAAGTTGATCTAGGACGCATTTTCACTTCCGTTACTTATTACCACATTCAAGATGGTTTTCTTCACTGATGATTTCTAGAAGCTCCCCTTCAGTGAAACCATTATCATTAAGAGTTGCAAAGATTGTGAATGTTTTTTTCTGTTCATGCCGTCAAAGCCCTTACCTCCAATTTGTCGCAATTGAATTACTTTACAATTGTGTTATTCTATTGATCTGAATTGCCATTCCAACTTTAACATATTTGCAGAAGATACTTTGATCTCCGGTGACTACCGAGTTCGGTTTCTAAAGACGTTGATGAAGAAAATGAAATACGCTCGTTTCCAAGAAAAATGTAGTACGACCAAAAGACGCACTAGAGAATGTTGAAGTGGCGAATATTACAACTGGTAGCCGTTCTCTAATTGCGAATGCCCGAAACTCGGGAATGTTGAGGGATTATTGTATATGATATTAACACTGGCACATTAAATAACACAGTTATATTTAGATTGTTTACTGAAAGTAAAATAAAATCATTCATAGGCTTTGTGCTGCAAGAATGATGGATTGCGGTTGGTACAAATGACAAATATAATTTTTTTTGACACTTCCATCTCAGTTTAATATGGACTTTCCTCTTTTAAAAAGTACACATTTTTTACGTAAAAGCAATGCTTGGATAACACGGAGGATAAGAACATCATGTAAAACCAAACGAATTCTATATTTCATTTCTAAACATTGGAACCTTTCTTGTGATGTTCATGTCTTCTTTCAAAAATGTGAATCATTTTTCAGGAAAGTCATGAAGCACACTAAAATTATAAAATATGATGATACTTGTAACCCAAAGAACAAAACAAAATTAGTATGAAATACAATAAAAAATACGACCACAACAACTAGAAACCTACAAAAATCCTTCCCAACGGTGTCGGTATCAACCCCCTGAGGGGTTAATGAAAGTAGAAAGGGATCGATTAGAGGGTCGATAGTCGAATGCACACCGGACCGACTGATACAATCAAGATCAAACTCCTAATGATGGGAAAAAATGTAACCCATTTTCAAAGGTCCCCAATTGGCGAGCTCAGACCTTTTTCATTGTTGTTTGATATTGTAAACTTTAATTTGCAAACTTTATTACTTCATTAGTTGGAAACATCCTAAACGAATTATATAAGCAATTTTTTTCATTCCTGAATGCTAGATGTCGATTTTGTCCTGATCGCTGAAGCATTGTACACTCTTGGCCAGGGAGTTTTGTTCAAGTCTGACATTACACAACAATATCGCACATATTTAAGGTCGTACTCATGACTTGCCAGGGTTCGAATCTTCGAAAAAATGTCGATGCAAGGAGAAGGTTGGATACCCTGTTGTAGAGAATGTTGTTTTAAATAGTGATAAAGTAAGCAAATGATCCGGCAACAATTGTCAGTCTATTCAAACAATATTTTTCCAGAACTGCAGTTATCTCACGAAGGGTCTAAAGGCACAAATTCAACACCAGACGATTACTTGAAAGTTTTCGACGCGATGTTTGTTTCTGAAACATCCATCCATGAAATTCTGGAAATAATTTGTAAATTATAAATAAATATTTGATTTAGATGAATTTCCTAATAGTTTGTTAAAGTATGCTATTATGCAACAATATCTCACATATTTAAGGTCGTATGTTCGTGTTAGTCGCCAGTCAAATACTCAATATTACATTAAATATTACATCGATAGATTAACAATTGCTGCTTGCAAATCTGAACGGAGCAATAAAACCGTTATTTGTAAAGAGCTAACAGAAATGTTTTGTATTGTAGTTCTAACAAAAACAACGTTTATTATGTAATTTAGTCTCTCACATGATTTTTTTTATATTCATAAGTTGGCGTTACCTAATTTATGTTAAGTAGACTTGGGCTCTTGTACTTTTCTTTCTTTCTGCGTTGAATACTCACTGTATCACTTGTTCAATATCTCAAAAAAACTATGCACGCGATTTTTTTCCATGAGATCCTGTACTAATTTAAATTTATTTTATTAAAAAAAATAGCTTGGTAAGGCCCAAATCTTTTCTCACCATAATGAAGGACAAATATTTTACTTTCATTTAAAGTATTTTTATGGGTACTTTACTGTGGCCAATTAAACCAACATACTACTTTAATGCATCACCGGTATATTTTCGGATATATTCAAAAGAGTTAAGATTTTGCCGCTCTTCACGAAAGTCAATAAATAGGAACAAAATATAAATACTTACCACTCGCAGTTGCTCCGTCTTGTGAACTTTCTGCGTTTTGGGAATTTGTACTCATTTTTCGTACTTTAAATTCTGAAAGATAAGCAAACATGTGATTATACGTCTATCATTGGGATTAATATACATTTATACACTTCTTTTTTTGAGATCGGGTTATAATAGTATCATAATGTGAAGACATATACGATTAGTTAGATATTTTTTTTATCCGTGGAGGCAGTTTTGCCTGACTTCCACTACCCGTTTTCAATGTAGCTCAACATTTTTTTCTTTAATGTTTTCTCGAGTAGAATAAAGTAGGCTGATAAATAACACAGGTTTATTTTTTGTTGAACTTTGAATTTTTGTAAATTTTTTAAAAAATGCAAATAATACGAGAAAGTATGTGCTGTTTAGCACAACTAACGTAAAATTAGTCACCTGATTGTTTTACTCGTCGATATTGTTGCCACCCTAATGTTTTAAATTGTCAATCGTATTTACGGTGGTGCCTTTTTACGCAGTTACATTTGGGGAACCGTGGTTATTGTAGGAATAGTAGTAAGGGGTACAATGAGGCAACCCGCTTAGCATTGAATCACGCAACCCGCTAAACTCACCGTGTAGAGTTTGTAGTTACTGTTTTCATGGAAGTGGATTGAAGAGTGGCGTTTGTCTACTATGACGATTTCGAACAGAGTAGACCTGTCACATCGTCGATAACCGAATCGACGGTGATTGATTCCTTAATTGAATATAAATACTCGTAATACTCATCAATTCAAACATCCCCCTTCATTGCTTCCAGAACTGTTTATTGATGTTCACCTACGACACGGACATCTAGGAAGAGCGTATTTGAAACCTACTTTTTTGTGGTAGAAGCGAACTTCATCAGGTATACAAAAATAATTCCAATACTTCTCATTCGTTCGGATGCACTTTCTTGTAAGAATTGTGGTGCCCGCATTTAAACATTATATTATGTTTCTTAAAGTATTTAGTTACTCGTTTGTAGAAAATGGCTCTGATGAAAGCGAGGAAAACTTTTTAAAACAATCAATCTTTTTTTTACCCAATTTCACAATAGTTTCTTCTAATTGCTTTGTGAGGTCGACTTATAAGTTTTAAATTATTAATTTTACACCATCACTAGCCGTTTCAAAGGATTGATATTATTTATTTACTTATGTACAAATCGAGAGAAATTGATTGTGATATTTTAAAAGGGATAAGAGAAAACCTACATTTATTGTAATTCAGTTAGAGAAACAATTGAGCTCACCAATTCGAATAATATATATATATATATATATATATATATATATATATATATATATATATATATATATATATACAGTATATAATTTATTTACGTTTCTTCACATATGTTGATTCATGGCATATATTGTGTGCTTTCTAATGTTGTTCAGGCAAGTTGTCTTTATTCCTTGTGATTGTGTTTATTGTAGCCCTGATGAAGGAATTACATATTCCGAAACGTTTGCACACTAATGTGTTTCATTAATTGACCGATTCCGTTGATCCATATCCCACAACTTATTAACGGTCGTGAATTCTACAATGGTCAA
>BLKR01010094.1:0-70232 GCA_011170035.1 Teleogryllus occipitalis
CGTAAATTACCTGAATCATTTCAGGTGTTTATAGATAATGTCCCCCATTGGATATATGTAACCCCTGATGTTCCAATTTGTTTTTTGTGTAAAAATCAAGGTCACATAGCTAAAAACTGCCCAAATCGATGTAACTCCCAATTAACTAATACCCTACCTCTCCCTACAGAGATATTACAGAATCAACTAATGAGATTTTTGATAATTCTAATAATGTTTCTCCCAAAGCATTTGAATTTATGCTGCCTAAAAGCGATAAGGTGAACCAAAGTTCTAGCCTTAACCTTGCCCTTGACAGCTTCCCCCCTCTGCCAACCACCCCTACTCTTGAGCCAGCCGCGAGCAACCAAGTTACTTCAAAAGAAAACTCAATGGACGTTGACCTTTCGTGCAACCCTGTCAGATTAAAGAGACCGTTATCTACTGTAAGCTCGAATACAGAACTGATTAGCAACCAATCAGATAGCGAGAATGAACTCCCAGATACTGACTCGGAAAACTCTGACATGGATGATAAAACTACTGAATATAAAAGAAACAATAAGAAACAACCCTCCAAAACTAAGAAAAAAGCAAAAACCTCTTCTGAAAATGTTGACGATCAGTTATGGTCCAGTACTAAAACTATCTTAGAATCTTCCAATGTTCATTACCCACTAAATTTGCTTCAACTCCAAAGTTTCTTTGACAGAACGAAGGGTAATAACTGTACTGTAACAATTGCCAGAGAATTCACAGATGATTTTGAAGCTTTTATAGCAATGTTAAAAGCTGTTCACCAAACCTTACCAAACCGTGGTGTGAAAAATAGGTGCTCGAGAATTATCAAAAAACTTGATGCAGATATAAATGAAAAAGTTAAGACTAAGGAACAGGATTCAGAGGAACAGTGATCCAACCCTCTCCCTTCTTGCCAATCTTGCTTAAGTTAGAAACCTTCTTCAAGCTTCTCATGCAAGCGTCTACATTGTAATACTACACCCATATATTTTTCTGTATTTTCTCATGGATATTATTCAATGGAATTGCAATGGCTTCTACCCCCGAATGCCTTTCTTAAAAATTCTCGTCAATGATTTCAGTCCTCAAGTTCTCTGCCTACAAGAAACCAACTTTAAAGGCAGTACATGTGCTCAGTTACGTGGATATAAAAGTGTATTCTGTAACAGAAGAGACTCTCTAATTGCAAGTGGGGGTGTAGCGACTTTTATGAAACAAGATATTTTTCGTCATAATATTCCTCTTCAAACTCCCTTAGAAGCCGTGGCCGTATCGATTAAGCTTAATATAGTTGTGACTATATGCAATATTTACTTACCGAATAGCCAAATGTTTAATATTCTCGAACTTGACAATATCATAATACAACTTCCTAAACCATTTATTACAGTGGGTGATTTCAATAGCCATAACACAATGTGGGGCGCTCAAAGAACTGACAGAAAGGGCAAATCTATAGAAGAATGGCTCGATAAATATGATGACCTAATACTCCTGAACGGAAGTGCTACAAGATTTAACGCAAGCAATGGTACTGAGAGTGCAATAGATTTAAGTCTGGTGACTAGTAACATTGCTACTAAATGTGCTTGGGGCACTTTTGATCAACTTTATGACAGTGACCATTACCCCATCTCCATCAATTTCTCCGGCCGACAATTGGCGAAGAATCTCAAAACCCACCCTAAATGGTTGATTAACCGTGCTAATTGGTTACAATACCAGCACACCATAAAGAATAATGTCGACAACCTTCCTAAACCGGACTCGTCTCCTCCTCATATAAATAAAATAGTTCAGGACTTCACTAATATGTTGACATTAGCGGCTAGTTCATCCATCCCTCTAAGTTCTGGAAGAATAAGGAAACACCAGGTTCCTTGGTGGAATGAGGAATGTACTGCGGCCATCAAGGAAAAGAAAAGATATTTCCGAAAATACAAGAAGAATAAAACAATTGAAAACGGAATCCTCTTTAGGAAAGCTAGGGCCAGAGCCCGCTTATAATAAAAAACAACAAGACTTCAATCCTGGAACAATTTTACATCTTCAATAACTAGACAAACCCCCTCCTCTTTGTTATGGCAAAAAATCAAGTCCATTAGTGGCGCACCGATGAACTCCACCCCATTCATGGTAATGGACTTAAACGGTAATAAATACTCACAACCTCAAGACATCAGCAATTTACTTGCTGTATCCTTTGCTAAGAATTCCAGCAACTCCAACTATGATCCAGAGCTTTTTAAAACTCTTGAAACGAAATTTTTTATGTCTCAAGACCTTATTTCTTCATTGGTAGGTTCCAACGATGACCATTATAACAGAATTTTCAACTTGGACGTACTTCTGTATGTGTTGAAGAAAAGTAACAACTCGGCTCCGGGCCCTGACAACGACCCCAACAGTTTTCTTCAAAAACATACCAGTGAATGCCCTGGAACACCTTCAGATATATAATGTTATATGGTCAACTCAGACCTTTCCTGACCAATGGAAAGAAGCTATAGTTATACCTATTCTTAAGCCTAATAAAGACAGATGCAATCCATCTAGTTATCGCCCCATATCTTTAACGTGCAATCTTTGTAAGCTTCTTGAGAAGATGGTATGCAACCGTTTAAGATGGTTACTAGAATCAAAAAGCCTCTTGTCTCCTTTCCAAAGTGGATTCAGAACTTTTCGCTCCTCCAATGACCACTTAGTCGGAATTGATTCAGAAATCTGTGATGCACTTAGCATGCACCACCATTCGATGGTCGTTTCGCTTGATCTCGAGAAGGCCTACGAAATGGTTCAAAAATCCAGACTTCTATCTATCATTTCTACATTGCCAATCAAGGGGAATATGTTTGCTTTCATTAAGAACTTCATTGAACACAGATTTATCCAGGTCCGTATTCAAGATAAGACGTCACAGCACGTTGAGATGTCAAATGGCCTTCCTCAAGGATCAGTGTTAAGTGTGATATTATTTCTCATTGCCATAAACGAAGTGAGTAACATTGTAAAAACCCCAGTGAAAATATTTCTGTTTGCTGATGATATCACCCTCCTCTGTAGCGGCAAAGATATTAATCTAATCACAACTATTATGCAAGAAACCCTCAATACAATTAATGAATGGTCGAAGTCGTCAGGATTCATCTTGTCAAAAACGAAATCAGAATTTATGGTTTTATCGAGATCTCGCAAAGTTTTGAACCAGTCTTCGGTAGTCTTGAAAATTGGTGACCATAATCTAAAAAGAACAAATACCAGCAAAATTTTGGGTTTAACATTCGACCATAAGCATTCGTGGAAATCACACATTTCTACCCTCAAAGCTGATTGCTCTGTTAGACTCAACATAATCAAAATGTTATCTTCACACAAGTGGGGATCAGACGCTACTTCCCTAATCAATTGTTACAAGTCGTTGATACAACCAAAGTTAGATTATGGAGTAGTAGCTTATAGTTCAGTCAGCAACCACTTACTAAAAACTTTGGACCCTATAATCAACTCTGCATGCCGCCTAAGTTTGGGTGCCTTCAGGACCAGCCCATGTACTAGCCTACTAGTTGAAGCGGGCCTCCTTCCTTTAGACCTCCGTAGAAAGTTCCTGTGCTTAAAATTTGCTTACTCGACTCATTGTTGTCCCCCTAATCCCACACTTAATTATATCTGTAACCTCTCCAAGTCCCTCCACTATGCAAATCATCCTAACTATCCTAAACCGCTAAGTATTAGACTTGCTAAGTACCGGGATGAACTTGGCATTCAGTCTCATGATATCATGAAGAGGAAACTCAACCCTCTTCCCCCTTGGGAACATTTCTCTTTGTCAATCGATACGGAAGCTACCAAATTTACAAATCCTGATACCCCAAAACATATCATTAAGCAACTAATCTTGGAGTTCCAGCACAAATTTGCTAATTATAGCCAATTTTTCACGGATGGATCGAAGCAACAATCAAGATCTAGTGGAGCTGTTATTTCCATTATCCCACCCCTTACGAATCTTTATCGTCTCCCGGATTTCTATTCCATATTCTCATGTGAAGCTTGGGCTATTGTGACGTCGTGGGAATACACAATAATCACAGACACGAGCTTCAATGATAAATATGTACAGGTTTATTCACAATATGTACAGTAATAATTTAAGTTACTCAGCTCTGGTAGATCTTTACTTCCCTGATCGCAGGATCGATCCTTAAAAATGAATAACTGACTCGTGGTCCGCGCCACTCCTCAGCGAGCCTCCCGCACACAGCAGACAGCTCCGGCGACTTCAGTCACCCGTGGATATAGTCCACAACGGCGTCCCAACACGTGGTTTGCCGCACGAGCCTAGCTCGGCTCCGCACCGCCCTGGGCGCAAGTTTGTGCGTTCGCACGAGGGTTCCCACTCAGCTCAACAACCCCCCCCCCCCGCGCTCTGCGTTCGCTCTTATATAGGTACCACCCACGTGACCTGACGTCACTGGGTTTTGCACACAGCCCGCACTAGTCGCTTTGCCAGGCATTTTTGGACATCCATTTCCATGGATTCCAAGAATTTGTCACGCGGCAAAAATGCGCTGTCCCGCACTTTGGGCATCCCTTTCCCTAGCTCTTAGGATTTCTCAGAATACCTCGGCGTGTCACATCCTGCCTGGCCCCTGGCGTCTAATCCTCTGCCGCCGCACCGTTGTGGCGGTTGCTAGCTGTAGTCCTACAATACGTTACACTATTATCAAAGCTATTGATATTTGCATCCTAAGACCATGTAACCCAGATATTATTTTTTCTGACTCACTAGCAGTTCTATCCTCCATTCGAAACCGACATTCCTTGAATCCACTGGTCCAAGAAATCCAAGAAAAACTGTATCACTCCTTCCTTAAAGGATATCGCGTTACAATAGCTTGGCTTCCTTCTCATATTGGCATCCAGAGTAATGAAGAAGCGGATGCAGCTGCGAAGGCAGCAATCTCTCTTCCCGAAATTGATACTGAAGCTGGCGACACACTCCCCGACTTTAAAAACTACCTCTTACTTGCAGTTAAGAAGCTTTGGGACCGGAACTGGAAAATGTTGCCTTCCAAATTACAAGCAGTTAGGAAGAATATCGAGGAATCTCCCATCACTTCCATTAGACTTAGCAGAAGACATCAAGTGGTTATAACCAGACTCCGTATAGAACATTTTAAACTCAGTCACAGCTATCTAATTAAAAAGGCTGCTCCTGATCCTTGCCCAAATTGCGGACTCCCAGTTTCCACGAAGCATATTATAGTTGATTGCCACGCGATGGCGACTGTGAGAACAAACCTTAACATCAATGATAATCTCTACTGTATATTAAATTCTTATTCCGATCAAAAGAAAATTATAGAACTCCTAACCAAATTTAATATGCTAAATAGTATTTAGCTAAAGACTATACATTGTCTGCCCTATGTATAACATCTAGATTTAGGATTTGTGTATGTGCACCCCATGAAAATGTGTAACTAGTATGTGAATTTGTAAATACTGTATTTTTGTAACTGTGGTCGCCAATGACCTAGCTGTTTATAAGGCGCCCTTAAATAAATAATTGAAAAAAAACATTAAGTTTTAATTTTTTTTAAATACGAGTTAAATCTAAAAGTTGAAATTTTTAATGAAGTTTGGTATCATAGCGATCTAGTATGTGTGCAATTTTCAGATTTTTATCTAGTCCCCCAACAGATATTACATTTTATAAATTGGAAAAAATCCAAAATTCCAATTTTTAAGAGGATGTAATTTTCAAGGGGTACGTTACCAATGATATTTTACCAACTATACTGTTATGTGTAAAGGCACAGAAAAAATTAAGGCTCGCTCGCTCGTGGCACGTAGCGAAGTCGCTAGCCTTTCACCACTGAGGTCTGGGTTCGATTCCCCTCGAATCTCATGTGAAATTTGTTCCAAAACGAGTTTGGCTGCTTCACAGGGGCGTCCAAAATCTGAAGTGACCTAAATCCTGCCCCTATCCTTATTCCTTCCTAATTCTGGCCGCTAGGTAGTGACGCAGGACCGCGTAGTAGGAGGCGCGTACGCGGAGATGCTACCTGGCGGTCCTCTTGACAACTGACTGAGACGTGACGTGGCATGTCAGAAAACTTAATGGAGGAATACTCCCCAAGCGCGCGAGGTAATGCAGGATTACTCCCCAGCGCAAAGCGCTCAACGCCCCTTAAAGGGCGTGGAGACGCGTTGCGCTATATTGTAGACGCAACAAATAAAACAAAAAGGCTAAGATTATATTTCTTTGAGAAATCACTCTGAAAATCGAACTTGGTTCATTTTGCGTTCAATAGATTTGGCTGCAAATATTTCTCAAATAAAAGCATAGAAGGTAGATAAACGAAACTTAGATTTGTAGGCCAGAGAATATTGAATCCAATGCCTTTTATTCTAGAACTACCCAGAGCCGAGTAGGAAAGAATAAATGTCTACTAACGCAAAAATGGCGCACGGCCTGAAACAAAAATGCCCACCATTTGTAAACCAGATACAATAAATTAAAGATGTTTTTCAACAGCCAAAACACAAGAAAATTTATGTACAAAATAGGATTTTTTTTTTTCGAGATGGCCGAGCGACCAATTTATTTAATTCTGGACCACTTAAAATGAACTGACCCTTACACAGAAATTCATTTATCATACAAAACTCCACAGAGAAAGTCATAGTCCCAGCCCCCATCCAAATAATCTTTAACCTCCATAAATGGTTCATAAAAACCATTCATGGAGGTTGACCATTTATGGATACTCGCCTACAAAGGTGGCTCATAAGCATCAGCTGATACAATTCCGTCGTAAGAATCAACAACCGAACGTCCACTGCCATTATTGAATTTTGAAGAAAATTGTGATTGGTTTAGAAGCTAGTGTTCACTGTATTTAATTGTTAGTTGTATTATATTTTAATATTCTTACATCTATTCTACTAACACTTCACTCATCACTTGAAAAAATTAACCAAAGTGCAAAAGATTTCGAGAAGAGAAGAAAGAAAAAATTAGTAAGGTATAATTAAATATTTAAACATAGTAAATATTCGCAGATACTTCATGGAGAGATCACTGACGGTTCACTATAAAACACTCTAAGATGAACTGAAGATTAATAAAAAATCAATAAGTTAAATATTAAATCTCCCAAAAATACATTAAGAAATACACAGAAGAATCAACAATTTTAGTGGTTATAAAATATTTAACAGCTTACCAAGTAGTCTGAAAATAGAAGAAACCAAAAATACTAAAGTCAACAGACAATGGTGACACTGTCCCAAGCCACAACAGATCAAAGGGATAATGGCAGCAATTAGTTGACATAACACTAAAATATTAACTCCAATGCAATTGGGAAAGTGTGGTTGAAGGCTTTCTGCTGAAATTGCTTTCATGCAGGGTTTTTATGGTTATTTATGTTGTTTTTGTCCTCAAATAAACTTTTATATTACACATTTTATTTGTCCTAATTGTTAATAATTACATATAACAAGTTCTTCGGACATACACAATGGTTATTTATCTCCACAGGAAATGATTGTCAATCTTACAAAAGTTGGCCACATAATTTATATTGTGCAAAATTGATATTTTGACATACTAGCATACTAGATTGTTGTAACCCGTTGCAATTATACCTCTGAAATAAATACATAAATAATTATTTGAAAATGGCACTTATGCCATTGAATTCAGTTTACTCTAGTCTAATATATCGTGAACAAGTTATACAGGTTTTCCAACACTTCAAATTTTTCTTGTATACTAGCAACTTGGACTTAGGACTTCACATTTCTCTAAAACTGTTCTGAAACTAGTGGTGCTACAACTGAACAATCATGCATTAATTGTAAGTTACATAATAAACCTAGTTACATAAAGACACTAAGGTGTCTTCAAATAGTGGTTACACTGAAACTCAAAAGTACGTACATTTAGCGATTATTGTTATAGACCAACCAGCTGAGTTTGTGTAACAAACTTCCAAATGCCTTATAACTAAAGTTGAGCAAATTCCCAAGGTTTCAGTCAAAATCAGACCCTGCACCCTTACTTTGTTCTAGTAAAAAATAATTGGAGCCTTTTTTGAGATTAATTTTTAAAATTTCAACAGTTTTCTCTAAAGTACTTTTGAAAATAAAACCATCCATTTTAAATTCAAGGGCCTGCAACATCACCTAGATTGATCAGGTACTGTCAGGATAACTAGAGACAGATTAGGGACATTTTCTTTGGTAGAATTTTCTGTATATATTCTTGACACAAGAATTACAGTTGGGTAGTGAAACTTCTATCTAAGCAAACGAGTTATTAATTTCACGAAAATCACGATTCTGAAAGGTTTTATTTTCATATTTACCAGTCACATGTCACCCCAGTGGTTGGAGTGACTTCGGGCAGCACTGCAATCGGATTTCTGTGGAATGTAACACTGCCTCTGGGTTAAAACAAGACAAGAAAAACTGTTTTTAAAAATATTTTAACAGTATTAAATGTTATCCAAGTAAAAAACATGAATATTTTTAAAAATACATTTAAAAGAATTTGAAAATAAAACAAGAATTACATGTTCAGATAAGTTAGGTCAAATTTGTAACAGCCTGTTACTTTGAAAGCTTCTTTCAAATTCTTTGCAGAATTTCCTCTGGTTTATTGTAAGCTGCTGTTAAGAATAGAAGGAAAAAATTCCTTCTGTAAACATCCTTTGCTTCACTTTTTCCAGATCAGTAGTACCCATGGTGTAAGATACATTTCTTACACCGTGGTAGTAATCCATGACAGATTTTCTTATGAGGGCTTAACAGTGCAACATCTAATGGCTGACAAAAGCAACTGCTGTTTGGAACCCAAAGGACAGTTGGTTTTCTTTGATACAAACTGGTGTAGTAAGAATTTTGATAACTTGTTTCTTTCTTGAACTTTGACAACTTAAGTTCTTGTGTTGTGTCTTGATTTTATAATATTGTATTCTCCTAGTTTCAAAAGTGACGATTGATTTTGTTTAGGCCCGTGCTGTAATGCCCATGTAATCTATAAAAATGGCTGTTGGTTTGTCAGAGATCGATGAACTCCAAACTCGTTTGACTGATCTATATGAAACTTCGTGTATCTTCTGTTTCTTCATGGAGGATTTTATGCTGTTCATTTTGTTTTAACTCTCCATTAGATGGCACTTCAGTTAAATACAATTCCCAATCCACCTGGGCTTCATTGTTGCTGATAAGTAGACAGGATGAAACTAATGCTGGGCTAAGAAACAACAGTGAGGCGGCGATTGCAGCACGAGAACTACTAAGTTTTAGCAGAGCTGAGCAAGTGGGAAGACTGTGGCAGGGGTAATTCTGCTAGTATTTGTGTTTCTTTTCATGTCTCCTGGTTGGTAGCCTGGGTTTGGTTAATAGTTGTTAGGTCATGGTTTCGAGATACATGTTGCCCTTTGAACATTCTCCCTATATGCAAGTCCAAATTTTTCGATTCAGCTTAGCATCCTGTCTTCTGACCTCTCTCATATTTTAAGTTCTCTTGACAATGGTTCACAAAAGGGCTGGCATAGAATTTGGCATCTGCACACATCTGATCTTGGGATTGTGTTCAGAAAGTCGCTAGTATACAAAATAAACATGATCCATCTCAATATCAAGTCTTAAGGAACTCCACAGTTGATTCTCATCTCATATAGACATGCCAATTCTCCAGGAAGGATTGCACCTACCATAGCCTTTCGCTATATACAGAGATGAGATTTTACAAATTAGCCTACTTTGCAGTACCTTACCAAAGCTAGAGAAGTCCAAGTACAGGACTTGGTTACCATTATCTAAATCCTTTATCCATTAATGAAGTGAGGATAGATTGTTATAGATCTACTCCGAAGCCATGCTGCTTTTGAGGACTGTGGCAGATTCTCAAAAATGCTCAGGATCTGCTCCAAAACCTTTGGTATCAGACTGGCCAGGCTAACGACCTTGGCTAGTTGCAGGGGTCTAATTAACCGTCTTTCTTATATGAAAATTATCTTTGCTGTTCTCCAGTCAAGAGAATCGGAAGATTGCAGAGTAGGAGCGAATCTTCTACCTCACTTCAGAACAAACCTGGTCAAGCAGAAGTTTAAGCATTTTAAATGTTGGTACCTTTAAATGACTACCAGTGACTCTTCAGCAAGAGGTGAAAACAGGCGAGGTGAGATGGTTAGGTTTAAGACACAAAAAGTTATGAAAGCAGATTGCAGATTTTGATCTCTCATCTACAACAATTTCTCCATCTTCAGGAGGGACAAGGATTCAGAAATGTCTGAATGAGTATAGTTGTTTACCTTTGGCTTGGTGATGTTTTGCTCATAGCTTCTTTAAGGGAATTCAAGTGTTATGTAATTCTGGAAATTACTATTTGATTGATGGATTTGTATTTCCTCCAAAGCAGTATCTTTCTGCATGATAATCTTACGATTCCTTTGATCATTGTTTATTTGGGTTAGAGAATTTTTTCGGGGTGCATTAAAATTTCAATTAAATTCAATTTAAATGTTGCTTTTGCTTTCTTAATCTTCGGAATTTGGGTGCTCAGAGGTTGTATCAGACTGTGCTACAGCTCTTAACTTCCTGCAAGTTCATTCACCAGTATGTTTAGCTACATGAATTTCAACTTGTACGTTGGTCAGAACATGGTTATTACTGCCTACTGGAGTTCTTGTGTCAGGGGTCTTCAGGGATTATATGTCGTGTCATAATTAGGTCACGTGTTAATCGTTTTCTGCTACCAAATCTAGTTTTGCTCGTATCCAATCGAGAAAAACAGAAGTCATCATATACTTGCTACAAGTGGAACAGTCTGAGCCTGGTTTGGGCCAGTGTAATGACAAAATTGAAATCCCCATTAATAATAGTGCGAACAACCACAGTTTACCTCAAAGCATAATTTAATTTTAAAATATAAATAAGCAAATTTTATTGTCAAATTTGTAAAAGCAGAGACAGAAATTGAAAGGACAAGGAAAAAAATCTGTTTAAGAGAAGGGAAAATGTAAATTTTGGGGATGGATGTGTATCACACAGTGTTTTACTGTAGTCAAATTGAGGTCACTCAATGGGCAATAATTAAGTTATTTATTCTAAGTAAAGACACTTTTCTCCCATCACTTTATTAACCACTTTTATAGTACACAAAAACTTAAACCATTTTCCGGAGCAATTTATTGATTTGGTCTTCCCTGTTTCCAAAATCACCACCCTCCACATAATGGTTCGTCTTCTTTCGCCAGCCTCCAGTGGGAGTGTTTAGCTAGAAATGAATCATTTCACTTCAGAACCTTCAATTTTTTTAAATACGTTTTCAATATATTACCCATGCCATCCTATTCTAATCATATTAATTAAAGCACATACCTTGAAAGGCCACAGAAATTTAGTAACATATTTAAAATTCTTCCCAACTGTGAAAATCTCATGAATCAAGTCCTCAACACAAATGATATTACGTCCACCTAAATAAAACAGAAAAATTAAATTAAATTATATTGAATTGTTGCATTTAATACCAGATATTCTGAATTTTGTTTACCTAGTTTCCTCTCAATTATTTTGTTCGAGGTAATTGGGATTCTTTGGGCATTTATCTTGGCAAAACCCCGCTTGTATAGCAACTCTCTAACCGACTTCAGATTGGGATAACCCCACGTCACATAGGGTTCACAAATTCTCAGCATATTGATTGTTGCCTGCAACAGAAATATGACAAAATTAATACAACCTTTGCACCGATATTAAAATATGAGTTTTCAAAAGACACCAAGTTTTTGACTGTATACAAAACAATCTACACAAAAATATTTCAGAGTAAAACATTTGGATTTCAATCAAAAAGTGGCCTTCAGAATTTTTATATTTCATACTTCTCAGACCATAACTGTGTACATTAACAGTTAGGTAATCATTTTACCAGAATAGAATTAATGAAACAATTCAATATAAATTTCTGAATTATGTTGCTTGGAAATTATCATATTATCCTCCCACATTGCAGCATTTCCATGAATTTCTATTATGGGTGAAATTATCTTGTATCAACCAAACAATCTCACAATGTTATACTTCTGTAAATTAAACACAACTGTATGTTATACCATATATGTTCTTGAATACATAAACATTTATAGATGTAAGAAACTAGCATTTCCTTGTGAAGAACATGTCAGAAGGCCTACGAATTGAACTTAGATTATCTACTGAGTTAACAATACTTTACATTTCAAATAAATATAAATATTTATGGTGATTAAATTTTATGTATGATTATGTGGGACACGTATCATAACTGGTTCAAGGAGAAAAATAAAGAGCGCAATGATAAGAGGAACAAAAAAGATCGACCTGTTGACTTGGCTTAATACTGTACTTTGAAGTTATATAACAAATCATTTATTCTAAATATATTTATTTCTTGCTTGAGATCTGGTACATTGACGGCATATCACCTAGAGTCATTTACACCATATTCGTTGAAATATCTTTTTAAGAGTGTTTAAATAATTTCCCAATGTAATGTGAGTGCATCTGAATATATTACGAAGGATTGGAAGAGATGGGTTTTTACAGAAACCCGAACGAGTAGTTTTAGTTAGTTTGTTTTAGTTTTATTGGGGTATATTATTTGTTTAACCTCTCCCCACTCCCTAGTTTTCAGATTTTAAAATCATAATCAATTCTTGTGCCAGCGATCTGCCTCTTTGGAATTCAAGATTTTTTCCCGGTTTTCCAGGTCTGAGAATATAAATTTTCCAGGTTCTCTTTCGTTCGCTACAACATATTTTTACCTTCTACCGCTTATGCAGTAGAGAGGAAGTTATGTAATGCTGCAGGAAAAAAACGAATTTTCAGCAGAAAAACTCTTATTGCCGGGTCATGTTAAAGAAGTGGATAAATTTCAAAACGAATGCCTGAAACACATGATGTAGCCACAATCCATGTATTGTGGGCTATTGATTCCAAAAACTCGGTTGACTGCAAAACGTCCGTCCATCTGTCCGACAGTAACTAACCCTAGCGGCTAAACCGTTCAGCCAGTTTTCTTGAAAACTGATATTCCTTAATTGATCGGGCAATGTTGCGACCCCTTATATTTGAAACCAATATTTTAATTTTGGGAGATACTTTACATGAAGCCCTTGGGACATTTTCAAATTTTTTAAAGAAATGGCCCCATAGTTTTTTATTAAATTTTGTTGTTGGATAGTGTCAAGACCGTTTAAGAGAATAGTGCAAGCCTCATGTTCGTTGAAAACCCTGATTTTTTGAAAATTGCAAAAGTTCAACTTTTTGCAGCGTCTTCTACAACTGCAATTATAATTTTTTTTTATTTTAATTATTGAATAATGGTAGCAGCGACAAGCTGTTATACACATATCTAATCATGTTGCTTAATACAGTGTTTCTATTTTGTACAATACTAAGTTCACATATCATTATAAACATAATTGATGGCTCATTTACATATCTTATCAAATATAACATAATAGTTTATCACAAATATTTCTCATATCACATCAGAATAGCATTTATCACTATTTATATACTATTTTCTTTATTCATATACTATCTATATACTATTTATAACTCAATTTTGTCCAACCTACACACTCAAGAGTTTCCTTTTCAATGCATTCCAAAATATTCCATTTATATGCATTCCGATAATGATAAAGATTTTTTTCCCTTCATGGAATCTCTTCCTTAAAGATAGATTTTGAAATACGATCGCGTAATTTTGCAAAATATAGGCCATTTATAATTTTGTTTAAACAATATTTTTCCTCAAAAACTGCATCAACTATTTTAATTCAATTTTCACCTCGAATAGCTTATAGGTAGTTTATGATTGCAGATCTCGTGTTTGTTGAAAATTTTGATTTTTGAAAATTGCAAAAATTCAAATTTTTTTCACTGTCTTCCTAGAACTACAATTAAGAAGATATTTTTTTCTTCGCAAAATGTGTTCATCAAAAACAGACATTTAAATAATGGGATGTTCAATTTTTCCAAAATATGAGCATTTATTTTGTCAAATTTTGTGTCAAACATTGAAACTTTTTCAACAATTTTTCTTAAAAAAAAAAACGGCACATAGTTGTTTGATTATATTGGGACCTTAGATAGCATAAAGGGCGATTAAGAGAATGGTGCAGGTCTCATGTCGGCTGATACGGTCCATTTTTCGAAAACTGAAAAAAATTCTGCCTCTTCTGAAAAACTGAATTTTGTTTAAACAATTTTTTTTTCAAAAACGGCATCAACAACTGAATTTTTTTGCGTCTTCTTGTAATTTCAATTGCTCTTCATAATGAAATGTCCTCAAAAATCTTTAAATAGGGTCATATTGAATTTTTCGAAAATATTAGTATTTTTTTTGTGCAATTTGGCATCATAGTCACGCTTTCGAATTTCATGTGCTTCACGAACACAATTTGAGAGGTTTTGTAAGTTATTTCTATTCTTATAAAAGAAAGTAGATTGATGGAAGGTAATAACATTAACTTGGAACTAACAAATTTCTTCTTTACTTCAAAAAATTGTGATTGCTGATTACGGTATGTTTCAAAAGTTTGAAATAACTACTGTTTCTGACTATCGAAATAAAAGCTGGTATGCACCACTGGCGCTTCATTTGAAGCAATTGGGTATGGATTATATTAGCATTATTTCTAATACTTAACATGAAAGAAAAAATGAAAAAACTGAGTACCATTAATTGGTACCAACATTTCAACTTTAACTGCACTCACTGCTTTGGGGAACAAGGCAGCGACAGAAGTACGGTTTACTCGTATTTCCTGGCACCCAACCCCGTGAAGATCTCAGCATGTTCATTTTCTTAGTGCTCCATGACAATTCGGACACACTCTTAATATTCATATAGACTCTAAGCAAAGATAGCTTTGACTGCACTCTTCCTTAAAAGAAGTAAAAATTCCCATTGAATATGATGGATGTTTTGATCGGAACAGATTTATCCCCTTGAATAACATGGTTGTTTCGATCGAAAAAATAGCACAGGTACCGCTAATGTCATCAAAGACGATGTGCAACACTCATCGAAAGTCAAACTTACATGTATTGTAGTAAAAAACTAGAATGGCACAAACTTTCTCGTAGCAAATTTTTCTAATTTTTTAGTGTGGACTGGCTACAAGGTCTTGCTCCATTCTCTGTCCAACTGCCATCTATTGTCACCGAAAGTACATTTTCTTGACATTTTCTCAACTTTTCGGTTTCTTAATAGTAGAACCGGTGTTTTTCTCTTAATTTAGCAACTTGTTTTTTGCACTTTTTCGTTACCAGAGCCCAGCAATGAATTTTTTCTGCCAAAAATCCGCTGATTTTTCACGCAGCATTTCTTAACTTTCACTATACTATGTATATCATGACTCGGTATATACATATGTATACGAGAAAGTAAAACTAATTGAAACTCAGCTATTGAGTTCCCGATCAGATGTTTGTTCAAACAAATATTTCACTCAGGGACATGCAACCCACAGGCAGCCAAATAGGTGCTATGTGGTGCTAGGTACTTTACCCATGTTGATACAAGTGACAGTGTTTTTGATTTGATTTCATTGGATTAATTTGGTAAAAAAAAAAAAAAAAAGCAAACTGTATGACGTATATGATTATCTGTGCACGTTTTCTTGAGTACCAGAATCCCATCCCAACATTAATACGATATATAATATATATATATATATATATATTAATAATATGATATATATATATTAATAATAACGATAAATAATTGAAAGATTAATGAAAGTTAATAATATTTTTGCATTTTTTTCAATTTTCAATGTTTGAAGTTGAGTTATGCGTGAGTCATGAACATCACAATCTTCAAGGATACTTGTGATACCTTTCATACATACTTCTATTTTAAGACTCGCCATTATTATGTACTGAGATGAATTCTGCTTTACTGAATACAATGCCGTATGTGAATTTGTGCTATATGTTGGGGGAAATCTGAAAATAATGAAAAATCCAGATTTTCAAATCAAATTCCAGGTTTTTTCCAGGCTTTGTCAAATTCCCGTTTTTTCCCCTGGTTTTCAACGTTTTGAAACTTTTTTGCTGGCCACCCTGTTTTAAGACTTCAAAGTCAAATATTCATTAATGTTATGTTAGGGTAACAAAGAAACAAATGTGAATCATACAGCAAAGTTTTAAATAAGTTAACATTAAATTGTTGTACTTGTGTTTTTCATCTTGTTTGTGTTTTGCTGTGATTAAATTTGCGTTTTTAATAAATGCTAAGCAGGTGCACACACACAAGCATGAGTTGATCACGTCTCATCTGTTGATATGCTGAAGTAAATTACTGCAATGTGGACAAATGAAAAATTTTGGTAACTAATTTACGCAAGAGAGAATAGGTTGTGGAAGAGGAAGGAATGATCACGTGTAGTCTGTGGCCAATTTTTTTAAAGAGCTTTTTACTTACTCTGACATTCACTTGGCATTGATTGGATAAAGCACAAAAAATTATTGATCAGAGCAGCCAACTGCTAGAATGCCCCTTCAGACAACAGCTAAATTCAACCCAGATAACTCATTCGCCCTCAATCTGTTTTTGCCCATGACCATTGCCTCCCAACAACAAAATATTTGAGATGCTTATCATAAAATGAGACCGCAAATTTTGAAGGAAGGAGATAACTGCAATTACCTCTTCAGAAATGGCCATAAATTTTTCTTCGTTATTTCTTTTCAAATATGTAGTGAAATTTGCATCAAATGAGAATAATTTGAAGATAAACACCGTTAAAAATAAAAGAAAGGTGGTAAAACAGTATTTAAAAAAAAATTCCATAGGAGTGAAACATCCATTTAATCTTGGAAACCTACACAAAATTACATGACTAGATTAATTAACAAGTTATTTTAATCGAATCTTCTAATAAGTATTATTATGTGCTATAAACTGTTCATAATAATCTATAGCTTAATTTCCCACACTCCCAAGATTGTTTAAGCCACTGAAACCAGATTGAAAGCTTTATCTTGTGTATATAATTAATTGAGCCCTTTAAAGCTCAAGTGGTGAAACTACCATTTCCACTTAGGTTGAATATTTCACTCATGAAATTAACACCAATAGTATGACAAAGTGACAATGATTTAGTGAATGACATTAAACAAACTGATAATGTCTGTGATTGTCATCAATGATTATTAAATCTGCAACTAAGTAATTTGATTTATTATATTATAAACAATAGATAAATCTAAAAATCAAAGGGTTTGATAATTTTATTTCGATAATATAAATACTTTCCACATAAAACATTTATCAGCAAAAAGTTCCAACTCATCCTGGTAAGAAAGACCTTTCAATAATTTAATATAAACTGTTCAAAACATCAGTGAAACAAGTTTTTCCAATCAAATTTTGCATGAATTTCGAACTTTTAAACTGAAAAAATTTGTTTTAATTTTTTCACTACTGTTCACATAGTTTAAAAATCTGAATAAAATAAATGTTATAGAAAGTACAAGAACCCATTTTAGGGGAAAATATTGAGACTACTCCAATGTCATCACGTCGAAAATGAATTTCAAAAATTTCTTTATTTTTTCCACAGGAATTTTGCATCAAAATTTCTTCAAAAAGAACTTTGTGTCCCTGTCTGCAATTTTTTTTAGCCTGATAAACTTGATACTGAGAAAAAATAAAACAGGCAAAACGTTTCTTGTATCCCTGCAACAGATTGCCCAAGGAGGTTGATTTTTTGTGAATCTACATCATTTTGTATTCTTTCATACAAGCATCACAAGTACAGATTTGGTTTGGGGGCACTTTTCACGGCCTTATTCGGCTATACTCATTATGTTCAAACTCTTTAATGCTAAAACTGATTGTCCGGAATTAAGAAATTTATTTGTTCACTACAATATTACATGCAATACAAGGTATGTCTTAATTAAGGAAATGTTTTGCAAAACACATAACTACTACTGTTCATCAATACCTCAATTAACAAGATATTGTTATGACTTTTTGAGCAATGAACAATTAGGTATGAGTGAGGCGAGTTTTGCGAGATGTTTGAAACAAAGAATTTTAGATTTTAGCCAGTAAAAATTATTGATAAATAATGTGTAACTTCATTAATTGCAATTAATTTGTTTTTGTTAATATTATTTATTGTAGTATTTCTTACTATGTACATCAACTATGTGTAATATTTATTAAGAGCTTGAACAATGCCCTTTTTGCCTATTACATTTCTTTGAATATATTTACAGGCAACTTACCAAATTATCAATGTTTAGCTCAGAAATGGCTTTTGCGAGGGTTTTATACCTACAAATGTCTATTTTGGAGATAATTGCCTAATCATGCATGAAGAGCCTATAAATGCATATATTGAATTTTCCACATTTGTAATCTTTTTCCATTATATTTTGTTTTCTACAATCATTTTTTGAGAAATTGCTGATGGGTAATTTTTTTACCAAACAAGTAACAACCGTGTAAAATCTGCCAGGGTGTCCTCTGATTGAGAAGCTCTATGTCCTGTGTTCTTACCTGTAACGCGTCAAGCAGGGACAATGCTTAGTGACGTACGAGAATTTGACACTGTGTGGATTACCTTACGTATTTTGCCAAAATCCATCAGGCGCTCCAGAATACAGGAAATTGCTCTTGTTTTTCCGATCTTCGCTAAGATTAGTAAGCTATCTATTCCTTATCAAAAACACAAATCTCTTCAAAAATAGCACGCCCAGCATCTTTCGCGTTTTGAAAGATAGAATTACACAATACAGAGGAGTTTTCTTTGATTTTTTTTTTTGTTTTTGTTTTTTGCCAGTGTTGTGAAAAGATGGTAAACTGCAAAAAATTTCTTCTTCCTATATAAAAACATAGTAACTCATGCAAAAAAGTGAGAAAAACGATTCAAAACTTCTTCAGCAAGTGCAGTCAAAAGAAAGAAATTCAATACAGACTTGTGCCAAGCCGCAAACATTTCATTTCCAAAACTTGTAAGTCCAACATTTAACCAGTTTAACCCGCAAAATATAAAATTCCACACAAGTCAACTCTTAAGAAATATTATATAAATCTGCAATGTGTTTTGACAATTGAAGAAATTCAATTTATTTTTAGAGAATTACGTTCATCCTTTATGTAGTACCTATAAATTTTAACATCATTCAACCATAATGCCCATTTCTGCCTATTTTTAAGATTTACTTCTTAAGTGCCTACATATTGCCAACTATGATGTCCATTTCCCTGCCTATTATTAAGTTGTTTTTTTTAAGTGCCTATTTACCTGCCATTTTTGACCTTCTTAGTGCCTACATATCCGAGCTCTATATATAATGTCATATGGGCAATCTGTTGTGTAAATAAATAATTTCATTCATGGAATTAACACCACTCATGCTTTCGAAATTCACAGATAAATCCCCTCCTCGCTTCACAAGTCAGGGATTTATTGATAATTTCTATAGCACTCATGGTGTTACCTACGATAATTGTGTTCAACAAGATGCATTCTATACCATCTTATGCCAATGGGATGCCACTTGCTGAAATCTCTCAACCTCGCTGGAAAGAATTACATCACTTGGAATTTAAGAAGCTCAATTATGGTTTAAGGATCAAAAAAGATTTCAGAATGTCCCCATAAGCAATAAAAAATTAAAAACACACTGGTTTGATTAAGTGCTACGACATCCAAAGATACAAATATGGTAGTTTTCACAGCACTCAATTCAGTTTCGCGTTTTGAATGAGCAGGGTTAGAATTTCAGTTTGAGTTAGTGGGGTGGCAATCGCTCTCGTAAGTTTGTACATGAAGTCTGCAGCATGCTTTGGAACGTGAGATCTACACAGGCAGAAGGATTAAATATTCCTGGCCACAACACATGCTAGGGATGTATAATTCTGGTGATTAGGGGAAAAGCTTAGGGTGATTAGGAAGAGCTGAATTGTAAAGCCATTGTCAGGAGGAACTAAATCCACTATCAATTAGTAAAATAAACCAAAAATATAGAATCTTTACAAGAAACACTGTACAAAATTATTTTGTAAAAACAAATAAACGGACAGGAGAAGAAAAAAACCACCACCACCACCACCACAACAACAACACACGAGGACAATCCAGGTGAGATAAAACAGCTCCCCTGTTCTTGGGGCAAAGGAATGGGTGGGCTGTGCACACACACGCTTGAATTCTGAGAACAGGGTACCTAATTAACTATAACAAATATCAGAGAAACTAATCTGGATTCAAGATGCTTCATCAATCACAAATAGCCCAAAACTTCATCTGGTGGAAATTACTAAGTGGTCCCCTACAAGACATATGATGAATTATTAATTTAAAAGTTTAATATTGTCATTTTCAACAATTTTTTTTTCTATTCTACAAAATCAAAATTTTAAACATCTATTGATTTCCAATGTTATTGATATTGACTAAATGTACTGTTCTTGTCTCAATTGGACCACTTGATAGAAAAGTGACATCTCAAAAAATTTTATTTGGTAGGAGAATGGTTCATCTCAGGCAGAGTTATCTCTGATTTCGTACCTTCTCTGTGAAACAGAAACTAGATGGCATACATCCCATCTATTTGCCTCTCCTGCCGCCAGGAAAAGCTGTTTTCAAACAACAGGCTGAGTGAGTAAGAAAGATACTTTCAAATAATACAAGAATAAACCCCAGCATGTATTCTTTAAGAATTAGCCGTTCTAGCCCAGTATGCTACAATGATGTACTAAACTAGATGCAGCTTGATACTGTACAACTATTATTAGACCAATACTGATATTCCCGATTATCTCACGATTCCTTATTGATGTCAAATATGTCCCACCATTTTGTTTATCACTTATCTCTCATCAAAATTTGAAAGTTATTCTTTGTATTTTATACTCATTTTAAACTTTAAGTATAATGTATTTTATACTTAAGTGAAGTTTAGCACATATTTCAAGTTTGTAAGGGGTATTGGCACTTGAAAGTTCCCAAAACCATAAGATATTGTACAAATGAAAATCTTACCTTGTTAAGTTTCAGGAAAATACCATTGTTAATCTGTCTCAATCTGAAGAGCTGTAGCACTTTCCGTACCTTTGGTGCAACTTGGTTTACACTGAAAGAAAATTAACAATTTCAACAACCATTCATAAAAAACTTGATCAAATTCAGATATACAGGACTTCTCTACATTAAAGATACAAATAGCATCACTTCCTCAACATATACATGCAAACACTATTTTGACAAAAGTGGGATGAATGCAACCTGCACTCCATGAAGGGATTATGATAGCGGTCCAGTAGCGTTGCCCTAAGGGGCAGGGCAAAGTAGGACAAAGAGGGGCAGGGGTGCGGGTGGATATGAAAAGGAAGGGTGGGGCAGTTACGGCCATGCTTGTCAGGTACAACACCATCGTGTCCCCATTGGGAGAGTGGAGCTAAATAAGCGTGGGGAGGGAGGGAGGGAGGGAGGGATTGAGCACCTCAGGTTGAAGCAAGCAACCATGATGGAACAAAGCGTAGTAGAATGGAATGGGGTGTGATGGGGCCGAGCACAGTGGCTTGACAGGAGTGTGCTAATAAAATTACTTTTCTATTACACTATAGATCAAATTATTTCCTTTCCTATACTAATATATACTTATAAAAAAAATTCTACACTATTTTTCCAAAACTTCTGCCATTTCGTCCTCACACTAGTCAGCAAACTAAAAGATAAAGTTTTGGTGATTTAGATTAGAAAATAAAAAAAAGAACACTTGGAAGAATAAGACGTAAAGATGTTAGTAAATTAATGGGCAGTGCAAGATCAAAAGCAGCATGGAAATTTGTTAATTCAGTCCGTAAGAATAAAAAAGATCATTGGAAAGTGGATCCAATAAGCCTGGAAAAATGAAAAGCTACTACGAAGAGCTACTAACTGAGAACAGACCATAATATAGATAGATAGAAACTTTATTGATCCAGATGGTCATAACATATGACATGGGACAAATCAAATATAGCACAATACAAAATACAGATCAAAAATATTTACAAAGACAACACAGGCTTACATATACAATAATTACATATCTAACCTACACATACATTATGCTTTTATATGTGCTCAATGCAACCTCGCTTATATACAACAATTACACATCTAAACAAGACAAACGCACTCCGCTCCTACACACATTCCTCACTTATAATTTAGAAATTCTAGTCTTATAATTTAGAAATTCATCTACATAGTAAAATTATGACTGGACAAAAAGGAAAGAAAACCCCTCCAGAATGCACCCGGCGCAGGCAAGTCTTTGTGGTGCTTAGGTAGATGATTGTACAAATTACGTCCAGTATGGAAGAAATTATTTTCACATAGGTTAGTGTTGACAGGTATTACAAACAGGTCTTTGTTCCTCGTATTATATGAACGTACAAGTGATTTCTTTGTATACACTTGTGAATTATATTTTACAAACAATGTTTTATAAATGTACATGCATGGTAATAGTAGTATGTGTAGTGTTTTGAAGAGTTGTCTACAACTTGTGTTTCCACTAACTTGCATCATTATTCTACTTGCTCTTTTTTGAAGCTTAAAAATGGATATGGCATGAGATGAATTACCCCAGAACATTATTCCATATAAAAAGATGGGATGAAAGTGAGCAAAATACAACAATCGAGCTGATTCCATTCGCAGTGCTCTCCTGATGAGTCGTAAAACAAAACATACTTTGCTCAATCTTTTTGTTAGTTCTTGAATATGTGGTTTCCATTTCAGTGTGTTGTCTAGCCAAATCCCCAAAAACTTTGTTTGGTCCGTGTAAGTGATGTATTTGTTATGAATCTTTATAGGTGGACACTCGAAATTGATATTTTGGGATTGATGAAAAGAAATTGCAGTAGTTTTATCTTTGTTTATTAGAAGCCTATTACTCTCAAACCATTCACATAATTTGTGTATAGTGTCATTAATTTTAATTTGAACCTCGTTTGTAGCAGAACCTGTGAAGAATACACTTGTGTCATGAGCAAAAAATGTTGCTTCCCCTTTGTTAAGATAATAACCCAAATCATTGATATGTATAAGAAATAATACAGGCCCAAGAACGGAACCCTGTGGCACTCCATACGATATCTGGTTTACTTGCGAGAGATATTTAGAAATAGTTTTGGTATTTCCACAAGTGTGAATAATTTCGACCATTTGCTTACGGTTAATAACAAACGATTGAAACCAATCATAGGCAACCCCTCGTATTCCAATTAACTCTATTTTTCCTGTAAAATACCATGATCAACTAGATTAAAAGCCTCTTATGAAAATCTCTTACGAAACTCTAGAAACTAAAATATTCCACAATTAAAAAGGAAGCTCCGTAAGGCCCTCATGTAAATTAAAAATAGCAGAGATCCAGGGTCTAATGGTATCCCAATTGCGTTAACTAAAACTGCCCCCTGAAGTGCCATAAATATCTTTGCACAGATTTTCTATAAATGCTTAGGAGGAGATTTAACTCCCAAAGAATGGAAAATGTCACACATTTGATCTACTTGTAAGAGAAGCAACAAGAACAAATGTGAAAATTAGAGGAGCATTAGTGACTAGTACATTCCAGAGACTGTACGGCTGTATATGAAGGTAAAGAGTGGAAAGAAATGGAGGAAAAGGACGGCTTTTGCACAAGAATATCCCCTACTCTATTTAAAAATTAAATAAAAAGAGTTCTTCACACCTGGAAAAGGAAGTAAGGACATGGGAATACCTACAGGTGCAGATTTCTAATATACCTTGATGTATGCAGACGACTGGTCCTAGCCAGTGATATCCACAAGTCTAGAAAATTAACTGAATATAAAAAGGTGGGAAATAGACATTAATACATCAAAAACAAAATATATGTTAGTGACAATGGTCAGGACCTGCAAACAGACAGGGGGCATTGGGTAAAGGAATTCTATTATCTGAGTGTAACTTACCAAGTGTTGGTCATGATAGCAAAGATGTTCTAAATAAAACAAAGGTAGGTAGGTTATAAGATCTTGGCACTCAGAATTTAAGCATAAAAGAACACAAAAATTACACTATAAAACAGTTGGACGTCTATTCACATATGGAGCCAAGTTATGGCCTATGAATGCTAGGGATAGAGGTAGAATACAAGAAACAGAAATGGAATATTGGAGGCAGCAAGGATAGAAATAATGAAAATTGAAAAGTCAACCTTAGAACTGATATAAACAAAATAAACATTTAAGAAGGTTAGACTGAGCGGCTGCTAAAGGTGTGGGAATACCATCCTGAAGAAAGAATGTTTGGAGATCAATATAAAAGCAGTAATGTCGGGGAAGATCGAAAGAAATGGTGAATCGGCAGCGAGAAACAGCAACAACTGTAGAATACTTGCCTTGTTACTTCTGCTAACGAAAATTAATTCACAATCCCAAGTAGAAATAGTTCTGGCACGAAAGAACATTTATTATTATTATTATTATTATTATTATTATTATTATTATTATTATTATTATTATTATTATTATATCACGGCATGCTCTATAGTTACTCATGTTTACAATTCTTTGCCAAATGAGCATGGCATCCCACAAGGTGAGTATCTTAGATCCTTTTTTTCATACATAAATTGTATTTAGAAACTGTAGAGCGATTTTTCTTTTTTATGCTGATGACACGAATGTTCTTCACAAAAGAAAAAATCAGATTTTTCTAATTGGTTTTGTAATAAATTAATAGTTAACTAAAGAAAGCAGTTTCAATGCACTTTTGCATTTCAAACCGGTAGTCACATGTACCATTGAAAATAAACAATATGCAATTAGCTGGTAGGGTATCAAAATTTCTGGGGCTCTAAATGCAGTGAAATCATGGAATATCTATTAAACCTGAATTAAACACTAAATTGAGTTCATGATGTTGCACATTCAGAATTCTTTCTGACAGTGTCAGTCTTCTACAGTAAATTGGTGTCTTTTGCAAATTACATTCCAGCACAAGATTTACCATAATATTCTGAGGTAGTTCATCCTACAGTACATGAACTTTCAGATCTCAGAAAAGCTGCCAACAATTATGATATTAGGAAAAGTAGACCTGCACTATGTAAACACAAACAAAAGCAGCAACAACAACAAAGTTATAGTTTAAGGTATTCAAGGTATCTGTTGCTTATTACACCTGTTCTTCCATTTATGTAGTCTTAACATTTCATCAGCTATTACGATGCCACCCAAATGGGAGCTTGGACAACACCTACAGCAGGGATGTTCAAGCTATTAATAGGATTTTTTTATTTTATTTTACATCAAAAAAACAGTTCAAACTGCGTATGATGTGCTATGGGGAAAAATGAATTGTGTGCACATTTTCAAAATTCTGTGATCCCTACACTAAGTCATATACTACTTAAATTTAAAAAAATAAATTAATTAATTAATTAATTCAAACCATACTTTTAATAATTTTCATTATTTCACATTCAACACAACATTATTTCATCAATTTCATTATTTTCACATTCAACTTAGAAAAGAAACTTAACTCACCCTCTAATACGGATGACAAAAGCAAGCTTTGCCTCGCCAGGAATGTAATAGTTGCCACGGCTCCTGGCTTGACGGGCTAACCTGATTTCATCTCGTTCTCGTAGGCGATATTCCCTTATGTATTTCTCTGCTCTCTTGAAAATTTCTGCTCTGCGTCTCTTGGCACCAACACTTTTCTAATTAAAATAAGGGCATAGTGTAAATCAGAACACTTCTAAAGCTTTGAAATATCAACTTAAAATTGTATATATAACATCTAACTACGTGAATCTTACCCTGAGAGCAACAGCAATCTTCTGCTTCCTAACAATATCCCGTCGCTTACGACGCTTCAGGACACTTTCGGGAACAGCAGGCAATTTTGTAGGAACTCCTTCACCTGCGGCACCCGGTGTCTTGGGCTGTTCCCCTTCTTTGGGGGTTTTGGATTTTGGCAGAGGCTTTCTGCCTATCATTTTCCCAGTTGGCTTAGCTTTGCTCAGTTTGCCACCCCTCTTAACGTTTCCAGATTTCTTGCCATCATTTTGCACGTCCTTCGCGGCATCTTTCGGTGGAGTATTTTTGGAAACAACATCCTTCTTGGCAGGAGGCTCCTTTTTCGCGGGGGCGTCTTTCTTCGGAGCTTCCTTCTTTTGCCTGGAGAAACAGAAATCGCGTAAATGCGAACACACCATACAAGAATTTCTCTACAAAAATAAAGTTTAACTAAAGTATGACAACAAATTGTACTTTCACACAAAAATAATAATTCACTAGCTTTTAACAAATAATGTATCCCATGAATGCCGATGGAAGTGGATAACATCAGTTTAAGCCACATGTACTTACGTGTCCGCCATTGCGCTAGATCACAAATGAGAACTTTCTTCCACCACGACAGAGCAGGCGCGGACACCACACGGAAATAAAATATCCGGAAGTTGTATCTGCCCACAGAATATGCAGTGAAACAAACTGTAAGCACAGAGAATATACTGTGTAAGAATAAACTTACAAGCTTTTCACAGAGTATCCATACCATAAAATACAAGGCGTGGACAAAGACGCGGAATAAAAAGAACTAGTGGTCAAGGAGGATATAATAACAAACAGGCGCGAATCTACGGGGGGGGGGATAAGGGAAATTCCCCCCCAAAAAAAATTTGACAGTCAATGTACATTTTGATTTGTCTCAGGCATTTGAAACAAATATTTTTACAACATACAGTAATTCACTAAATAATCATTTTAATATTTTGCTAGAATATTATATTATATTATATAATACATTATTTGTCATGTTTAGGATATATATTAAATACTAGAGAAAAAGAGTGAGAGAAATTCCCCCCCCCCATATACTTTCTGGATCCGCGCCTGCTAATAATAAATATAAATAATTCTGTATTCCTCTATGCTAGTGATACAATGGCACAGACTTTTTCGTACTAGTTAGTCTCCTAATTTCTTTAGCCGGGCTAGCTTTTCGATCGTGGACCATCCTCTTGCAAGCTGCCAATTTTATAGAAGAGTAAAATCTCGTCCTATACGGAATTTTTCTTTGAAAAATTAGGAGATGTTTTTACGAAAATGGCTTTACTGTAAATCGAAATTCGAAGCTCTTTTTCACAGAAATCGTTTGAGTTTTCGAAAAAAATTATTGGAAGTCTTTTGAAGCATTTCCACTCCCAAATGCAACAATGTAGGGCCTATACAAATCGATGGAAATGAGCATATTAAAGGTGTGAGAGATATTGACAAAATATATTTGTGTAATTTTTGAAAAAACAAAAGAAGAAAGCAAAATCAATTTTATATCATCTTAAACAGTACAATTACCACTATCCGTCAGAGAAGTTTACAGACTAAAGAAAATTGGAGCCGTTTTTTTAGAAAATGGCATTTTAGGATTTCTGAAAAGTCCAAAGATTACATCTTTGTAATTTTTGAAGAAATAAAAGAATAAAGCAACATGACGTTTATGCCATCTTATAGAGTGCATTTTGCACTATCTCTACCAAAAGTTGAAAGAAAAACTTAAGAACCGTTTTTGAAAGTATAAAAAAATGTTCATGGCCTTAATGAAAGAACTAATTATCGTCAACAAACTTCATTTGGGGGGAAAACTTCTATCTTCAATTTTGTAGTTAAAGGAAGACGTCGAAAAAATTCAAAATTTTGCAATTTTCGAAAATTCAGAGTTAACAGCGAAAATATGACTTCGACCACCTTATAAGTGCATTTCACTTTATTCTTACAAGAAATTTAAAGAAACGAGTTGGAGCTATTTTTAAGAAAATTTTGTTCCTGGGGCTTTATGTAAAGTATCCCCAAAAATTAATGAATGTTTTTCAAAATTGCAAATCTTCGAGTTTAGCCAGATCACCACGGAATATCCATTTTGGAAAAGTCCTACGTATGGCTTAAAAATAATTTGAAATCTAAAACATGTGAATAAACAGAACTGAGAACTTTAGATATATTGGTAAATTAAAATGTGAAATAATTTGATTTGAATAGTTCTTATATAATTTTGCAACAAAAGATTTTCATGCAATCAAATGTTATTCAAAATCTTAATGCAAAATATTATTAGGTTAAGTAGATGGACGTATACATGAAATTTAAATGAATACAAATTAATGCATATTTTATGTTGATTTTTAATTAACCAATCTTTATATTGAGTTTCCTTTACATTTTATTAGCTACATACGTTTGGTGATTTTCAATGACAAAAATACTATTTTGTCACAATTGGGCAAATTGCTCGACTGGCAATTCATTAAGGAAGATACGAAAGGTGTTTCGTTTACCATTGAACATGGTTGCATTTGGTAATGTCAAGAGTTGACAATCGATGGGACACATCCAACAACAAATTCGAAATGAAATAATGCTTTTTCCACCTTAAATTGTCGCTTACTTCACGAAATCCGCACACTGACCACTGACTGTCTTTACTGCAATCTTCTAAAAGGACGTGAATTCCCTGGCTATTATACCCGCACGTTTTCTTGAGCCCCGGAATACCTACACCCACTCCTTCGCAAACATTTATTTATTTATTTTACGTCAAAAAACAGTTAAAAGCTGCGTATGACGTGCTATGGGGAAAAGTGAATTGTGTGCACATTTTCAAAATTCTGTGATCCCTACACTAAGTCATATACTACTTAAATTTTGAATTTTGAAAGGGAGAAAAAAAAACAAAAAAACTCCCATGTAATAAAATCTATTTTCAAGGATAAAAAAGCAATAAATTTTGGCTCTTATTACTTCCTGCCGCGACATGGAAACGATAATTTGAATAATTGTATTTCCCACTGAATTCTAGAAGACGTGCACAGAAAATGAAGTTACATTTATGTCCAGAAGCAAAACAAGGGGCCATCTCGGCATTTGCTCAATGGATCAGGGAAACTGGACGAAAAACCTGATCGAGATGGGGGTCATTGACCCGGAAGCTGTGTTACAATAGCTGTTACAGGTTGTTTATACTCATTTATACAGTCCAAATGGTAATTAATGCATTAAGTATCATTGTTAAAATTAATGTTACTTTTCTTGTGATGCTCAGTATAGTCGCTAATTGTATAGAAACAGTTATGCAGCAGAAACGATTTCACTTGGGATTTAAACTTTTCTTTTAATCGTTTTTTTTTGTTTTTAATCGTTTAATCGTTTTTAATCGTGAATTTAATTGTTTCATGTCATCTGGCAAAGTGTTGTAAAATAATGTACATGTATTGTATGTGAATTTTTTGTAATGAGCTGTTGATACTGTCACCTGATGAATATGATCTCTACGTCGAGTGTTATAGTAATAGACTTCGGCATTTTCTGAAAATATATTCCCGCCCTTAAGCAAGTCATTTTTTACAAAAACCACTGATTCGTAAATAAAAAGACACGGTAATGGTAGAATTCCTAGATTAATGAAGAGAGGCTTACAAGAATCACGTGGGTGGGATTTGGTTATTATTCGTACAATTCGTTTTTGTAATCTAAAAGTCTGGGAGCTATAAGATGTATTTCCCAGAATATTATGCCATATCTCAGGCGGGAATGAACATTCGCGAAGTATACACAACGAGCAGTATGAAGGCTGACTGAATTTGCAAGAATTCTGAACGCGTAGCATAATGAACTTAATTTTGTGTTCAATTCATGTAAATGGACGTTCCATTTAAGGTTAATAATAATAATAATAATAATAATAATAATAATAATAATAATAATAATAATAATAATAATAATAATGCCTTTATTGATATGGCGAGGCTCGGGCCATTAGGCCCGCTCTTCCGCCTAACCACATGTCAGATGTATACAAAGATCAAACATATATTATATACAAATATAAACAATATATTTATGTTGCAAGTAGTTAGTAGAAAACAAGAATAATTTAAATGTAGCTTTTAAAAAGATAAATGAAATATTAAAATAGACAGAAATGTGGCAAATTTTGTTTGACAAATTATAAATTCATAGACGGAAGTTAAACAAGTTGAGTTGAATAGCATTGCTCCAAACGTTTTCGCGCTACGCGGGAGCCTGGTATTCACCCCGAGCGACTGTAATCTTTTAAATACAGAAACACACCACCTCACTCGCCGCTCGACCCTGGAGGAAAACCCGCTAGTCGGGGAAAACCCACCAGGCAGGCTGCGTCCTAATACAATAGTAACTAAGCTAAAATGAAGTGACAGGATTTTGGGGTGTTTTCCTCAGCTGCTGGCCTTGCTGCAAGGGAATCGTCTTCTTGCTCTAATCCTCCTCTGCTCCTATGGATGAAAACACATTTCCGGCAGTATCAAACAAATCACAAAAGAATAAATTTTCAACAAGTACATTACGGTTATTTCTAAACATATTAGTCACTTTTTAACATTCCTAAAAGGTGGTAAAACTGACATTGGATTTGACACCCGAATATCTACAGTGATGTAAGTTGTATAATGATATATTCTATTTTGTAAGAAAGTCATTCAGGTGTTTCTTAAAAGATGTTAATGAGGAGCAGTTTTTAATTTTGAAAGGCAATTTATTCCACTCTCGGGCTACCGTAATTGCGTATGATTTATTGTAGTAGTTTGTTTTACTTTTTGGAATACAGAGTAACTGAGATTTCTGAAATCTAGAGGATTTAAGATATACGAAATAAAGGTTTGACTGAATTGAGAGACCTAAAAATTTTGTTGCCTTAACATCAGTCAATGGTACACTGTTCATTTTCAATGGAGCACAGAATTGTTTATTTTATATGGAAAACTGCATTAAAACCGTTTTCTTTTCGTTTACTATTAATTTGTTATTTCGGAACCAATTTGAAACATCTGATATTGTACTATTTACGGTTTCTTTATTGCAAAGGATGTTCGTATCATCCGCAAAGAGAACCGTTCTTCCGTTTCGAATCGTCGAGGGTATATCGTTTACGTAAAGTAGGAACAGAATAGGGCCTAAAATCGATCCTTGAGGAACTCCACATGCAACGGGCAAAGAGTCGGAAAGGTGCGTACGTAATGTTCCATCATTCCAATAAGGTATTTCAATTTTCTGAGATCGTTGTTTAAGGTACGAACATAACCAATCTAGAGCAATACCACGGATTCCATATGAAGGTAATTTTGAAAGTAAAATGTCATGATCAATGATGTCAAAAGCTTTTGAGAGATCTAAAAATAATCCAATAGGTGCCTCGTTTTGATCTAATGATGAGGCGACATCTTTAAGAAAAGAAAATATAGCTGTTTCCGTTGATTTTGATTTTCTAAATCCGTGTTGGCGATCTGAAAGCGCGTCGTGTTTACTGAGAAACGTTTCCATTCGTACGTAAAAAGTCTCTCAATATTTTTGAGAAAGCTGATAGAAGAGAAATGGGCCGATAATTTTGAATTTCATTTTTGTTGCCTTTTGTGAAGAGCGGCTTAATTTTAGCTGTTTTGAAAATATCTGGAAACGTTCCAGTGTATAAAGATGCATTAAATATGTGAGTTAACGGGTGTATAATGGCATACGCACAAGTCTTTAACAAAGAATCTGGGAATTCATCTAAACCGGACGAATATTTATTTTTTAGTTTACCGATTATTTTGAGAATTTCATAGGAAGAAGTTTCGGAAACGAACATTGTGTCTACAATTTTGGGTGAACTGTCTGTTTTTGAATTTTGTGCCTGAAGACCCTTAGTGAGATCGGCAGCAATTCTCGAAAAGTATTGGTTAAAGAGACTAGCCACTGTTGCCGGATCGTTTACATTTATATCGTTATATTTTAAAACAACATTCTCTACGGGTTTTCTAGTTGATTTGGTAGTATTTTTTATTATATTCCACATTGCTTGTGTTTTATTATTTGAGTTCAAAATATCCATATCGTTTTTCATGATTTTAGCCTGCCTTATGACTTTTCGTAACAATGTTTTGTATTTTTTAAAGTAGATAAGGAAATCTTGAGATACGTCATGACGTTTAGAAATGAAAGAAAGAATTCGCTTGTTTTTAGAAGATGTCCTAATCCCTTGTGTTATCCAAGATTTGCTTTTCCGTGAAATATTTAATTTTCGTTTTTGAAGAGGAAAGCAAGTGTTAAAATGAATTGAAAGAGTTGAAAAAAAAAAGAATTATATTTGTCGTTTGTATCAACAGTATTATAAACCGCTTTCCATGACTCCTGCATCAAGTAATCAATGAATAATTTAATTTTACTTTTAGTAAACAATCTAGTCATACGTGTATTATTTATTGTGTCAGTGATCGCATTTCTTATAATGGTAAGAATTTGTGCATCGTGGTCACTGTATCCTAAATCTTTGGTTTCAACTTCATATCGAGTAGTAGTTTTGTTAATTATAATTTGATCAATTGCTTTCATCGAATGTTGTGTGATCCGTGTAGGTATATTAATTGTAATGTCTAAATTGAAGGAATTAATTAAATTGAGAAACTTTTCTTTCTCGCAAGATTCGACCAGAAAATCAATGTTAAAATCTCCGCATACAACAATGGATTCAAAAGAGCGATTGCTGACTTTGTTAAGTGTTATCTCCAGATTTTCTAAGAACAAAATATAATCTGCAGTTCTCTTTGTTGGAGGTCTGTAAATGCAAAGTATTATCACTTTTAGTGATGTAAGATGTACAACAGAAATTTCGAAAATATTTTCAATGGAATACACATTTAATTCCGCCAAGGGGATAGAATCAATATTATTTCTAACGTAAATACAGGAACCCCCATACGTAGGACCTTTAAGGGATTCTCTCTCTCTGCAATAAAAGCCTGCGAGGTAAAAGTTTGGAATTTGGAAAATGCATTAGGAGATAACCAATGTTCTGTAAAGCAAAGAACGTCCGTTTGATTTAGATCGCTCTGTAGAGCTGCCTCGATAAACTCAGTTTTATTTGAAAGGGATTGAACATTATGGTGAAGAATGTTTATTTTTTGCAAGTACCTACACGAATGTTTTTCTGCTGCATCTGACTGTAGTTGCTATATATTTACTCCATTTTTACCTCGAGTGCGTGGTCGAAGGTTGTAGTGTGTCCCGGCAGTGACAGGTTGTGAGGAAGATGGGGCATCAGATGTAGACGAATTGGTAGCGGGAATGGGAGAAACGGGAGTAGGTTCAGAGGAAGAGGCAACAGGGTTCGAAATAAGGGTGGGGGGTGGAGAACGTAAGGAAGGTGAAAGGGATGGATTTTTGGCAGGAGACTGCGTAGGACTGGAGTTGATGATGTATTGTGCAAGCTTGTTACCGACTACATGTTTTCCAGCAAGGTTCGTGTGAAGACCATGCCGGGTGAAGTGTTTTGCTGAGAGGAAATTAATTTCAAAAAGTGTGACATTTGTTTCTCTCAGCTGCAGTTTCAATTGTTGGTTTGCGTGCTTAATCTCGCTGCATAATGTTGGTCTGTTGTACCAGAAGGGCAGAGTCGAGACTACAATGTTAGTATTTTGGGCGGCACATTGTAATTTGTTTACATGTTGCTCAGGTGTAAAGTTACCGCCCAAGTTAATGTCATTCCGCCCTCCTATGATAATGACTGTCCTGATTGGTCATTGTTTTCGTGTGGGTGTCCAATTCTGCAGTCACATCTGCAAACCTCCCGTTAGGTTTAAAAATAGATGAGACTGAGAAATTGGAGGGTAACTTCCTACTGAGAATGGAGGAAAGATGGCGGCCATGACTGTCAGCTAAAATAAGTACCTGTTTTTTAGGCTCAGTAGGAATGTCTTTGTTTTCAAGTGAGCTAGGATGCGCAGCTTTACGTGTTTTGGTTTTGACGCGCTTCCTAGCCTGTTTGCGTTGGTTTGTGCATGTATTTGTCGATGGTAGAGAAGGGTGGTGAGGATCAGGAAGGCGAGGAAAATCTGTTTCATAATATAAAACACTAAATTTGTTTTGAGTTGTGACTGGATTCGGTGTCTGTGTCTTTTGTACAGTCACGGGTGTACGGTTGGTATTATTCGCAGTGTTGCCGACTTGTACCCAACCGTCTGTGTAGAGAACGACCTCTTCCAACCTTCGGATATGTTGATCTAAATTATTGTTTACGTGTGTGAAGGCTTTCAGAAGGTCGGCTTTGAGAGTGGAGTGTAGAGAGTAAAGAGAGTAGAACGAACAGTAGCCATGTCACGAATGTGTTTTAATGTACGTGATAAAAATTGAAATAAATACAAGAAAACCCAGATAAGAGCAACAAAAACCTAGCTTTGTATTTTAAAAGTGTTAAATTGATGTGTATTAAATAAATTAAAAATCAAGATTCAATACAAAAACTAGAAGGTATGCTACACACAATTCTAATGGAGCTAGTACTTACGAAATTTGGCAATGTGGCTACGTAGAATTTCGTCAACTTAAGCTGCAACTGTTTAATACAATCAGTAGATTATACTTTACCGTAATTAGATAAAAGATAATATCTGAAAGTTTGTCTTCAATATATAGAATAAGATTTGAAACAAATTCACGTTGATACACCGTCCTCGTAACGTTCAAAAAACGGAATCGTCATTTGTCACAAAAATAGAATAAATCTTTCAGAAAATTAATTAGCTCGGTGATTTAATATTGGAAATAAATTGAACTGTGAGTAGATATAGACACTTATCACCACCTCGTAAAGTTCGTTGAGGTTTGAATGTCCGTTTAAAATTCGTAATCTGTTTGTCTTGGTTATAGCAAAAAAAAAATCAGTTGAAATTATATTCTCAGATAACCTGCAACAAGTAATAAAAGCACTTAAAACACACTAGGCACAGTCAAATCGCTAACAGTAGTAGATATTCACAAAATATGAAGAGCACAACCAGATGCGTCCGTCTCGTAAGATGGCGTCAACCAGTCCTCTTCAACCGTCAACTTCAACATTAGTTGAAATACCAATAAATGATTGCAACGAGCATTGTTTGACAAAATCTGATAACCAGAAATGTTTTCTCCCGTGTGATAGAAACTAGTTTGCACCGGAAACCGAACTAGAAATTCGATATAAAATTATTTTTGTCAAAATAACTCAACTTCCCACTCCTCTCGCATCTAGCAAGGCAAGGTCCAACAAAAAGTGTGCGGAAAATACTAACCAAATCTTGTTTGCGTCCTCATTATTCAAAAATTAATTCAAAACAGTACTAATTCAAAACGATATAAAAATTCCCTTTTATCATAACATTCGCCACTGTCACTTTAAATAAAACATACGTGATCCCGGATCTCGATGCGTGTCACGCACTTGCTCTACCTCATGAACTACAAGTTACGTGATGTACATAAAGATTTATAACGTGTGTTTGAAATGAATGTGTAAAGAACTTGTACAGCATGTAGGATATTTTAACAGCCCTTAAATGTACGAATGTATTGTGAAAATGTATGTATAGTTGAAATGTATATTGAGTACCAGGCAAGTGCCGCAATACAGGGGAATGGATTTGTGTATGGTGTACAAGAGATGTGGACTACTGTACAGTACGGACAGGAGTAGTGCACCAAGTGAAAAATACATAGTGCACAGCTGCTTTATAGACTACCACAGCACGGATTTTCGCCAGGGATGGAAAGTGTATCAAAAATAACTTATTTAAAGTTTGTCATTTAGTAAAGAATTCTGAAAATTTAGCGTAATATACACTTTTACTGTAAAAGATTCAGAATAAGCCAATATATACAACTTTTAATCGAATGTAGATTAGAAGCATGGTGGAAATAATATTTCCACCATGATTAGAAGATTACATTTTAGAAATGACAAACGTTTCTGAAAGAAATGTCCCGATATTCACAATGTTTTGTTAAGGAAAATAGGCCAAATCTATCAAAATCACATATTTTCAAGAAATTATCTTTAATATAATATGAACTTATCATGACCTGAACATCATCGTGGAGTACATACCAATCCATTTTTAGAGTAATTTATATTTGCTAATAAAATCTAACGCTTATGTTTTGCTTTCAAACGTGCCCAAAACTACGTGGGCGACCCGCTTTAAACAACAGCGATATTTAATGCTTTATAAAGTAGTACGATAAAGACGTATGATATTGTCAGAGTTACATAAAAATTTGACCTCTGTTAGTTTTGCATATCTTACTTTAAACAATGAGTAAATATTTCAATATATCTTCCACTCTATGTATTCATACCTATGAAAAAGCGGAAAGGTCTGTAAAATTTCGAAGTATTTGAATTAGGGGCGTAATTTTGCCGTCATCATTGGTACCAGCGCAAGCTTCAATTTGCAACGGGGAAGGACGGCCATTGCTATATACTTGGGTTTTGGCGGCTGAGGGTTGTTACTCCAAGATGGTACGACTTTCGGCAAGACTTTTTGACTTGCCGCTAGTCGCTTGATATGCTGCACCGCTTGATGCGGTCGCGATTATGCGACATCTTGCGGCAGGACTGAGAATGACTCAAAAGTTGTGCCGAATTCCATACTACCAGAGAGTGGATACTACCCTCAGCCGCCACGTTAGAAAAACCCAAGTATACATCGGTCTCATCCTGCATTCTTCTGGTCTTCACATTATAACACTATAAATTATAGAAGTCGTTACTTATGTCACCGTGGACATGTTAAAATAAGGTTTTCCCGTAATGTAAATAACTTTTTTGCATACTAGTTCTCCACATGATGCAAGACCAGTTGCATCTGATTTTATTTTCTCTATGAAGTATTCTTCTCTGCTCGTATCAGGCTCGACGGCGGTGAGTTAGTACAAAACCCTGTCATTGTAGTAGGCTGAAACTATCTTAAAGGTTTGGGAGTATTGTAACAGTAATGTGCCCTGATCAAACATCAAATCCAAAATGCATATTATTATTCAGCGGCAAACGGAAATCTGGTAAAGATTTCTTCACCGATTTGCTTATCGAAAGGTTGGTGCCCGAAAATAAAACCGTTATGTCATGAATTGTTCATTTTTCAAATGAATAAATATAATTTATTTAAGGATTGGTCACGATAATGGTGTTATCGTAAAATTATCAGCCCCCATAAAATATCACTGGGCTCAATTACGTGGTTTGGAATTATCCAAATTACTAGATTCGTCGTCTTATAAAGAAAAATATCGCCAGGATATGATTATATGGGGAGAATCTATGAGAGACAAGGATTACGGATACTTCTGTCGTCATGCAATTGAAATGTGCAGAGGTATTTTTTTTTTCTTTTAGTTTTTTAAAAAATTCTTTAATTGAAAATTGTGGTTAATACGATTTCTCCATAGCTACAGATAAATCTGTGTGGATAGTAAGTGACGCTAGAAGAAAAACCGATATTAAATGGTTTCATGAAAATTATAATAATGTTAAAAACATTAGGATCTTTGCAAGCGATGATGTCAGGAAACAACGTGGTTGGACTTTCACTGAAGGTATTTGGAAAGGGTTCAATGTTTATCCCTGGTTTAACCTGATTTGATATTATTCTGATGATTATTTCAATTTTATTTTAGGAATTGATGATGCACCGTCAGAATGCGACTTGGATGATTTTACATCATGGGATTTTGAAATAGAAAATAATCGTAATACTGCTAACTTAGAGGAATATTTAAATCTCATCTTACAACTTATAAAGCAGGAAGTACCAGTATTTCAAGGAACAAATTGAACATACTGAAATCAAAATATTTGATTGCTAAAGATAATTGATGGTGCACCATCAAAATGCAACTTGATCATTTTACATCGTGGGATTTTGAAATAGAAACAATATTGGTAAATTAGAGGAAACTTTGAATCTCATCTTGCAACTTATAAATCAGGAAGTACCAGGAATTCAAGGAACAAGTTGAGCATGCTAAAATGAAAATAATGTTTATTGTTTGCCCTCAAGAGAGGGTTGGGTTTGAGAGAACTATTTTCAGCAGCATGCAAGGGAGTAAATTCATTCACAAAAATAAAAAAATATATAAATTTATTTACACAGCATAATTGCAGTTCCTGCCATTAAACACTAGAAGTTTTCCACAAAGTTCTGTACAGGAAACTCACAACTTTGTGTTCGTTTACATTTTACATTGCTTACAATGTACAGAGATAGATTGTTTTCTCAAGAGAATTTTAATATTTCCTAAAATAAAATTTTATCTAGATATCATGGTTTAGCAAAGACAATATTATAAACATCCTGAAACTGATTTACAAAATGAACTTCTAAGCCATCAGTAATATACTTCGGCAAATCATTGAAGTCCTTTTTGTTTTCTTCTGGAAGAATTATACATTTAACACCTACTCGTTTAGCCTGAAAATGATAAATTATGGTTAATGGAAATATATATTCATTGGAAGGGAGGAATAAAAGTAATCATAAATTATAACTTACTGCAATTGTTTTCTCTTTGATGCCTCCAACTGGCAAAATCTTTCCCATCAAAGACACTTCTCCTGTCATGGCTACATCCTGCCGAATAGGACTGTTCTTGGCCAATGAGAGTAATGCAGTCACAATAGTGCACCCAGCACTTGGCCCATCTTTGGGAGTGGCACCCTTTAACAAGAGGCTACTGTTATAGACTAAGCCAAATTAAGGTAGGTATACAAGAAATTGCTTACCTCAGGGACATGGAGATGCAAATGACTGGAATACAGGAAATTATTTTTAGGATCCTCTTTTCTCATGAAATTCCTTGCAACCGTCAGAGCTATTTTAGCAGATTCTTTCATCACGTCTCCCAAGTGGCCTGTCAGTTCAAGGGAACCTTCGCTACTGTCATCATGAGGGCGCCTTGTTGTTGTTTCAATGAACAGGGTGGAGCCACCTGAATTCAATAAAACTGCTAATTAAATTCAATATTTCTAAAAAAATAATGATCTCATTGATTTATAATCACAGTGACTAATATCAAGCAAGAAACAGGGATACCAAAGCACAGAAAATATACAAGAGAGGGAAATGGCTTTGGGGAAAAAAATAAAGTATGATAATAAACCGAGCAAAGTTGCACATTTCATAGGTTCAATCCCCGAGCCAACCATCCTGACCAAGGTTTTCGAGGTTTCACTTGGTCATACAGGTGAATGCTGGGATGGTTCAAAAAGGCCATGATCACCAATCATCATCATCCTATTACCTCATAATTCAAGGCTTAACAACCTTGTCTTATGAAGAGATACAGCTGAAAAGTTGATCCCCATAATTACATGTCTCTCTCCAGAATAGAATATGACTGGGTCTCGGAAGAGAACATGTACTGTGGTAAGAAATGGCAGGTATAATAATAATAAGAAGAGGAAGAAGAAAAAATGCATTCAACATTAAACTCTGCGGAAGGTAAGAATAAATAGGATTGATTTGAACTGCGTTGTTCACAACTTGTCAGAGAATGAGAACATTATGTTTGAGCCAAGAGTAATTATTCATGTAATATATACAACTTGGATGTCAATTAATAGGAATTACCAAACAATGACTCTACATGGTGCCAGAATGCTAATCAACAAGTTATCTAAAGTGCCCATGTCAAGTGATGGTAAGCCCATCCTATTACATGGTAAAACACACGCACACACACGATACTATTATTTTTGTTTTGTATGTAATAATTCCTATCAAATACATACCCATAGCAGTCCATGCCAAACCCATGACAACACCAGGAGGAGTAGATTCATACATGCGATCATGGGTAAACATAGGTTTACCAACAAAATCATGAAGATTTTCTGAAGACACATCAATTTTTGCTGCTTCTTGCTTTACAACTTTAAAGGCTACTTTTCTCACAACCTGAGAAAGATAAAAACTTTCAACAATTATTCTAGAACGATACTGAAATAATCACACTTGTACTTGAAAGCATGGTCATATATATTTTTATTTATTTACAGTACAATGGAAAGCAAATACAACTGCAGTATGATTGCTTAAAAATGTATCCAATAATAAACATTACAGAATAAAAAAAAGGAATGCTGGTTCATCTGAATCATTCAAACATAGCACAGTGAAATCGTTTTTATACAGGTATTCGTTTCATGACATTGTGATCTTAATATTTCTGTCATGAAATTATTTAATTAGTAACTTTATTATAATTATTGAAATACATTAACATTTGATCTGGTTAGAATTTTATTTTTTTTTTTTCTCCAACCATTGTTAAACTGGGTGTGAAACTCATAAAACCACTCACCATACTGCCTAGTGGCTGCAGTCGAACTGCTCACCATATTATGATACATTTGGCCCCTAAATATACAACTAGTGGAGTTATAACAGCAAATACTTTCTTGCATTATTTGTAAATTTTCGAATCAGCAAAATTCTGAGTTCAACAAAAATTAGACCTGGGCCAGTTTTTGAGCTTCAATTGCACTTTCCAAGCACTGACAAATTTTTGAGAAAATCCAAGTCACCTTAATTTCATGCAAACTTATGTAAAAGCATATAATATTCTGAAAAAATTGTACATGATATCATCTAAAGAACCAACTATAAAAAACATATTTGATTAAGAAACCTAGATGTGTAACAGAATGGCACAGACATTCTTCTAGCAAATTTTTCTAATTTCTTCAGTGTGGACTGGTTTTAAGATCTTCCTCCTTTCTCTGGTCAGCAGCCATCATCGCCCAAATTACATTTTTCCTATGCTGATTTCTTCTCGTCAGAATCAAAGGCCTAACTTCAAGATAGGAAGAAAGTCAGTGATCCCCTGTTCTGACACTCTTCCAAAAGGGGCCGAAACATCTTTGCAGGTTGAGATAAGCAAACAGCCTCGTTTCAATTCCCTTCCAAGAAGTCGGCCCACAGACAGTGGCCCTGAGGAACTTGCAATGGCAGACATTGCCTCTCCGGAAGCATATAGGGGGCGATTCCTTAACGAGGAGGTCGCTACAGTTTCAGAGATGAATCAGGAGCTTTCGGGTGGGCTCGTCCTCTTTGATTGTGTTTTATCTGCTATGGACATGGCCCGTTCTGACACCGCTGGTTGGTTAGGACAGGACCAAACTTTTATTGAGTCCCCGGCTGCTATGACGCCCGGAGAAGTAACTACTGAAACTAGTCTTAACAGGGCCACACTAGATGCCATGACTAACTGGAAGGAAAACATTTCAACTTGGATAGGAACTGGGGTATTTCTAAAACTAATGTAGATCAAGAACTCGTTGAGGTGGGAAATGAACTTAAAAGAAATATTCAATCACAGAACCAATTAAACAAGACCTATGCCAAGTTAGTGGAGATTTTGAGCGGCTTCTCTGTACCCACCACCAACCAGTCCTAAAAAGCCCCGTATGCATGGGGGCAAACGCACTATGAAACACTACTCTTATGCTAGGGCGCAATATCTTTTCAAGAATGATCCAGCGCTTTTGGCAAAGTGCATTAGAACTGGTATTGACTGTATTAGTGTCGATCAACTACCCCTTAACAGGGATGAGGTTAATGGCCTGTAGAAATCCATTTGGGGTAACATGCCCCCTATTCAGCTTTCCAAATTAGGAGAGGATGATAAATTGTCGACACTTGAAATGGGTCTAGACAATTCTATTCGCGGTGCAAGTTGCGGAAATTAAAAGTCGTTTGGCTGGGATGGAAAATGCTACGGCTCCAGGACCAGATAAAATAAAAGTTAGCAATATATCTTCAGGAGCAAAAGTTAAAATATCATTCCTATTGTACACCCAAATCTTATACACTGGTTTCGTGCCTTCTGGGTGGAAAGCAAAGCGCACCATCCTTGTACCAAAAGAGGGTAAGGATAATAAGTTTGTCACTAACTATTGCCCCATCACAATTAGTTCCCTGCTGTGCAGAATCTTTTGGGGCATTATGGACAAATGTATTCGATCTGTGGTGAAGTTCAATCCATGCCAAAAAGGGTTTATCCCTGAACCTGGCTGTTTCACCAATGTTGAAATTCTTCACGAAGCAGTCAGTGACATGAAAAAAAAACAGAGGGTGGTGTCGGCGCTGTGGTAGACATATCCAAAGCATTTGACACTGTTCCTCACGCGGCGATTCGGTGGGCTCTGTCCAGGACAGGGATTCCCAACACCTTTACCAATTTAGTAATGGACTCGTACACAGACATGTCCACAGTCATTCAGCACCCCTTGAAAGGAATTGAGTTGCCAATTCGTAGAGTAAAATGGGGGGACCCCTTGTCCCCACTCCTTTTTAACCTCATTATGGAGAGTTTGCTTGAAAAATTGGATAACATGTTAGGATAACCGCTATTGGAAAGGAGTGTGTCCGTATTAGCATTTGCTGCTGATCTGGTGCTGTGCTCCTGCCAGTAGTGGTTGAAACCTCTAGGGCTATGCCATGATCAATAGGCAGTGCCCTCAAGACGTTGGGGATCATGTCTCGAGGCGATCTACTATCTCGTTAATTACTCTCGGAAGCTCTAGCATATAGAAAATTGTAGTCAGAATCCATGTTTTGTGGGCCCTTAAAATCGATTGACAGCAAAACACTAATGCCTAAATTATTTAACTAATTTTCTCTTTCTCAAAATTGATATTACCAGATTGACTTAAAAGAACTGAAGGACCTCTAAGTCTGAAATGGATATTTTGAGTTTTAGGGGTACTTCACATGAAAGCCTCAACATTTTCAATTTTTTCTTAGGAATGGCTCCAATGTTTTTCATTAAACTTTGTCCTCAGATAGCATAACGAATGCTTCAGGGAATGGAGGAGTCTCATTTTCATTGAAATCCCTGACTTTTCGAAAATTGCAAGAGTTTTTTCAGCATCTTCCCACAAATAAACCGAAGATAGAGATTTTTCTTTCTGAATGAAATCTGTTCTTTAGAGTCATCTTGAAATACGATCATGTACAATTTTTCAAAAATATGAGTAGTTTTGGTGTAAATTTGGGTGAAATTTAGACAATTTTTAATTTTTTAAACATTTTTTTTTAATTTTGAAAATTACATAGGTATTTCAAAATAATGCACGAAAGTATGTGCTGTTGTACAACATCTAGTTTTAAAATGATATCCACTTCTTTGCAAACAACTCCAATTTAGTGAAAACATTGTCTGCTAAATCCAGTAGACTCTACATTAAAAAGTTCTTCCGAAGTGTGTCAAGAGTATTGTACGCTTGGAGAGCAAAAAATACTCATTTAAAGACAATTCTCCAGGCTTTGGAAGTCTGGAGAATATTTTACTTCACATTATATCCATATTGTACAGTTGGGGTTTGGAAATTTATAAGAACAAACATCATTAAACTGATAAACCTCTGATATTCCTTGGTGTACTGAAGAACTTAGCTAAGGACACAAGTGCTTTTTCATTCCGCCATTTCAACCGCTTACTGCAAGAAACATATGAAGCGTTTAAGAAATGCCTAAAGTCACACTATGTATGGTAAGTAACACCATCAATGATAATGGTTAACTTTTTGCAATTGTTATTATTCTTTATTAACAAATGTCTGCCAAACAAAAAATAGCATAATATACCTAATGAACAATTGTGTTTTTAAGTCATATTTTTCCATGTTTGAGGAATTTTTAGGTTACAAAAATCCTAATCCCAGTTATCAAAGATGAAGATAAGAATGGTCCAAAATGTTACTTGTGGCAATGGCTTTTTTAATATAAAAATATCAAAGATCTTATGATGAAGTCTTACCTTCTCTATATGTTTCTGTAAATTTCTGACACCACTTTCTCGACAGTATGACTTTATAAGAAGCTGCAGAGCATCATCTTTAATGTGAACCTGAAAAAGAAAAAGATAAAACCTGCTTTTAGTTTAAGAGTGTTTCTCACCAAGTTACTACACACCTACAAACAATAAAAAGAGAAGTCAATTTGCAGTCCAAGATAAAACAGAGGTACTATTTCTTTAGCAACATGTGATAAAAATGCTTTTTAAGATAATAACAATGATTAACAAAGTATAACAGTCTTACCTGGTCATTATGAAGACCAGAATCATTCATTGCTTGAGGAACAAGATATTGCTTTGCAATTGCCATCTTTTCTTCTGCCACATAACCAGACATATCTATCATTTCCATGCGGTCTCTCAGAGGTTCTGGAATTGTTTCAAGAACATTGGCAGTGCAAATGAATAACACCTGAAATGCAAGAATTCTTTACACTTACATCACATATCTTTTTTCTTTCTTCAAGTAATTCCATATCACCACATACATACTTTTGATAAATCCACAGGTACGTCCAAATAATGATCCAAGAAATTTGCATTTTGTTCTGGATCTAACATTTCTAGAAGAGCTGAAGAAGGATCTCCTTGATAACCCCTTCCAAACAGTAAGTGTTCATGAGTTTTAATAAAAACCTTCCTAAATTAAATTACAAAGAAATAATTTCCTTTACTTACTTTCCGATTTTGTCTACTTCATCAATTAATATTAGAGGATTTTCAGTCTTAGTTTTTTTTAAACACTGTATAACTTTTCCAGGCATTGCTCCAACATATGTTCTGCGATGACCTTTTATTTCAGCAACATCAGTCATGCCACCCACACTAAAGCGAAAATACTACAAAATTGGAAAACGGAATTAGGTAAAATCTTTGCTGAAACAGCAAGAATATAACCTTAAATTAATACAATACCTCTCTATTTAAAGCCCGAGCAATTGATCGAGCAATACTGGTCTTGCCTACACCAGGAGGCCCGTAGAAACACAATATTTTGCCTTGAGTGGTCCCTTTCAGTTGACTAACAGCAATGAATTCTACAAAATTTTACAAAGGGAAGTTTGTAAAAACATATTTTGAATTACAGAAAAATAATTATTTAAGCTAATTACCCAATATTCTCTTCTTAACATCTTCCATTCCATAATGATCTTCATCTAAAATGTCAATTGCTTGTTTTAGACCCAAATTTTCTTTACTTGTAATTCCCCATGGTAATGAAGTTAACCAGTCCAAGTAATTCCGGGTAACACTAAGACAGAGCAGGAAGATATGAAGAGAAAGTAGGTTTTATTAATCTGCATAGGAATGTGCAATTAAGCCAATTTACATACTTAAATTCAGATGAATGGCTCTCCAGAAAAGACAGTTTATGTAGCTCCTCATCCAGAACTTCCATAACTCCTTTAGGAACAGTTTTTTCCTGAATAATAAAAATGAAAACATTTTGACCTTCATAAGATATTCATTCTACATTTCCAATTACTATGCTTAAAAAATTAAAATTAAAATTGCTGAAACATATTCCCTACATATTTTCAACAATTTGAAACATTAAATCTGATCAGTTAGGGTTTTATAATCCCATCGTAATGCAAAATTTATCAATTAGAAGTTAATTAAATATTCTAAAATTCATTCACAATACGCTGATTATTCTTAGGACCCTGAAAACAGCGCAGAAATGGTTCAGAGCAGCTACAACACAAATGAAATTTTTAGAAATTAGTGCAAGAAGTTTTTCCTGCTACTTGTATTGTATATTAAATAAAGATAAAATTAAATAAACATTAATTTTTCTTTGCAATTAATTTTTCATCTTCACATTTGCGGTACATTTACCTTGATTCTTTCACGAAATTTCTCTTCTATTGCATCTTTGTCATCTTTCTCAAGGCCCAATTCTTTTTTAATAACTTTGAGTTGTTCATGTAGTATATATTTACGGTGCTGTTGTTTCACTTTTTCTTCAACTTCTCGGCCAATCTTTTGTTGTAATTTACTCAATTCATATTCCTTCTTCAATAAGGACAATGAGAGCATTAAGCGTTTTGGAATCTGCAATATAGCAAAAATATTTTCATTCTCAAGGTTTTTAATACGCAAGAAAAGAAAGAATGAAAGAAATGCATAGAGAGCGGCTTACATCCATTTCTTCAAGGACTTGCTGTAACTCTGAGGCTTCTGCTCCAGTAAGAGCTGCCCCCAAGTCAGATAAATACACAGGATTATCCACAACTCTCTGACCTTGATGTAACATCTGTTGCAGAGATTCTCGATACAAAGGATTCAAACTGATAATATCTCTAATAGTTTTGATAACTTCTTGTGTCAAAGCCTTCAATAAAACAAGGAAAAACATTCAGAATGACACAAAATAAAATTATAGGTTAATGGACATGTAAGAATTATACTAATATAAGCTCTCTTGGCTCCTGATTTACTCCTATAAGAAGTAGAACATAAATATTTTTGGAGGAAAACTTTCCTTCTAGTATTTTTAGTTATTAACATGAGTACATTGCAGTCCGGAGAGGAAGATATGCTACTGAAAATCTTTTAATTTATTTTAATCTTCTAATTTCATGACAACACACAATAATTCTCAGTAATTGCTAGTTTTCATTCCTCTCTTTTTGATATGACCACGTCATAGCTTAATAAGAATCATACACAAGTCTGTCCATAGTGACCTATGAACCGTTGAACTACAAGGGTAAAGGTACTACTACTAATATCAGACCTGTAGCCAGATTACAGGTAAAACTCCCACACCTACATGCATAAAGATGACAAGAGAACTAGCGACTGAACCACAGAGTATCACTGAAGTAAATGTAGACTTCTTTCAAAAGGTATATGCAACACAACCAGATGGAGTGTTCCTGTCAGTTAAGGTTAGACATTTTAAACCAATTGAGGATCTAGAAATCTTGTGCATTACAGTTGTTCAAACTCTGTATATAGCAAAATCTCTGTAGCAGGACCTGATGTCTCAACAGAAAACCTGAACTCGCTCCTGGACAAAGATTTTCAGAAAATCACTAGAAACAAAGGTCCCCATCAATGAAAGACAGCTACAGTCGTCCCTGTATTTAAGAAAGGCAATAAACAGCTGCCAAGTAACTACAAGCCTGTAAGTTTGACAAACGGTGCAGGAAAGGTAATGGAGTGACTTGTAGCACGGAAACTGTTCACCCATACTAACATTGTTTCCCAACAGCAATATGCATTTATGCCTGAACCACTACAAACTTACACAGCGCATTTGATGTCTTGTCTAAGACTTGATGAAGGAAATTCTATGGATGCCGTCTGTTTAGACTATGCAAAAGCCTTTGATAAGGTCCTGTGCAAGAGGCGCTGTTGCAGAAAGTTGAAGCTTTAGGAATCAAGGGAAAACTACTTTGATGTATCCAGCATCCTTCCAAGTGACCTACCTATGCAGAGACCTGCCACAAGTTGAGTTCCCTAAGACTCAAGTTTTGGGCCCATTTTATTTATTTTGTACATGTGCAACCTGAGAACCGAATTAAAATCAGAGTGGAGTTGCTATGCTGACAATCAATTACCAACATAAGGAGACCCAACATTATACTAACTTGATATTCAAGACTGTGCTTCTTGGCTGCATCCCAAGTAGTAATAAGTGTACTATTTTACACCTTGGAAGAGATAACCCTTGGTCCCAGTATTCAATTGTGGGGCAAACATTAACACCTACAACATCTTGAAATGATATGAGAGTAAATTGTAAGGCACAACTTGAATTGGTAGAGTCAAGTAACTGCAGTCACAAAGAAAGTGAATTCCATATATCTGACGAGAAGAATTTTCTCATTGCTTAAAATTTAAGCATTTAATCATCTTCTGTGTGGAAACTTTTTATACAATGTACACAAAGCCTATTTTGGAATAAGCACTACTGTCTGGTCCCCCATATTATAGCAAGGATATACAAACTCTAGACAGGGTACAAAAACGATCAACAAAAATCTCTATGGATCTACAGCACTCAAGCCTAAGGCAAGATGCCCCGAAATGTCCTTACTGACAGAGGAGGCAGAGAGGGAACCTCATCGAGACCTTCATAATTTTGAACAAGGCTTATAGCACTAGAACTAGATCTCTCTAACGAAAGAAGCTTAGATTCGCGACTTGGAGGATATAATTTGAAAATTCAATGGGAATGGACCAAATCTCATCGCCACAATGTTTTGAAAATGAGAGTGGTCATCACTTGGAATAGTCTATAAATACAGAATGTTAAGGAGATCACAAACTCATTTATGACATTTGGAAAGAGATTTGTTTGAGAAATGAATTACCTATGTATTAATTTTTATTGTACTTTTATTTTCATTCCACTTGATGGTTCTGAATTGTACTGCCAGATATCATTCCAATAGCACCAAATAAAGAAGTGATTTCATACTGACCCGGTCAGTTTTCAGTTATTGCTAATGGGAATATCCTAACTAAAAAAACATTGTTGGCAGCATATCATTAAACTCTTAAGTATTAAGTGAAAAAATTAACAAAAACACCTATTTTTTTTCTTAAGCCTAAATCCCCAAGAGTGCAGGGTATGCAGAATGCTGTACCTCCAAATGGTGTCATAAGCCATTTCTATATCAAATAATATGCTACAAGATGTTGCCTCAAGATGATGCAGAGATTTCTGTTGCCAAACGCAAAGAGATGGCCCCTGTGCCTTCTAAACCCGCCTGGATTGGCATAAATACATTTTACCCTCCAAGGTCCACAACAAAAGTAAATTTACCATGTGTTCCAGCAATTTGCATACACAGCTGGTTAAAGAAATGGGGCGATAACTTTATGGCAACAATCGATCTCTGCCTTCTTTGGGAACTGGGACGATGATGGCTTTTCGTCACAGGGCACGGATGATACGGTTCTAGAGCCGAAAGAGAGATTGCATGGTCGTTTCGGAACGATGTAGCATTAGGTTATGGATTTCGGACGGACCTGGGGCGGTTCTTCACAAGAACCACAGCAGGCATTTCACAATGGGGTATAGTAATTCTCCTGTGCTCCGCTCGAAAAATGCTCGGTTTACTATTCTTTTTTTTTTTAATAAAAGGAAGTCTGGAGCATATAGTTTGCCGAACTCGACATGTTTTCATAATGGCCGGCAAGTTCCTCTACAATGGCGTCTCGAGATGTAATCATCTCTCCATTCTTGAGAAGACCAAGCACGGTGGTGGCGCTTGACAATTGTGGGAGGAGACATATACTCTCCAATATGAATTTTTACTTTCTAAACTGATTTTCCTCACCTTCGCTCTGCACGTCTTGTATTCAATTAAGTAATCCGCGGTTGGATAATTTCAGACGTGTCAAAGTCTTCTTACGGTCATTGACCGTCCTTCAGCAGTACGAGTTCCACCACGGGACAAAGGGGCGTCGCGGTTTACCGGTCGATTTGGAGATTGAAATATCCGCAGCTTGTAGAACACTGCGGATATTACAATTCGTCTACACCGTCAAAGTCGCTTGAAATTTCAGCCAGCCAGCACGTTATACACCACATTAAGGGGGTCAAACCAATCCATGAACAAGTTCATCAATGTAGGTGATAATGGTCGAGTCCATACAGGTCGTCTGGAATAGACCATTGCAGAACGGTTGCAAATTATGGACTGCAGAGATCTATACACGTGCCTGAGTGAGGATATAATGAAATGAGTTGGTTCACCTGTATTTTGAATTACCAAGTTCGAGGAGTCTATTACCGATTCTAATATGTCGCGGCAAGTGTGGGGGCGAGTCCCAAAGAGGACGGTGGCATTTACATCACCATTAAGGGCAGTGAGGGTAGTTGGCTTATCAAGCTCGAAAGGTCGTCGGCGGATACACTAACTTGGAGGGATATAAATGTTACAGTGAACGTCACAGATGGGAGGTACACACACACACTATTTGGAGCTCGGACTGAACTAGAACATCTGTGGAAAGCAGGGAGTCGTAGATCAAAGTAACTCCGCCATGTTCGCCTCCGCGCACATGGAGTTATCACTTTGATCAACATCAACCCTGGGGGTAAAAAAGCGAAAATGTAGGTGCCATGGTGGAACTAGGTGCGTCTCTTGTAAATAGATTATCGAAGGCCTGTATCTGGACACAGAAGTTGAGTTCGTCACGTCGGGAGCAAAAAAATTTTAATTCCAAGATAGGAGAGCCATACCGTGTGTAGTTAGGTCTTTTTCCTTTTCCCTCCCTGCTCCCCGATGGGGCGAGTATCCATCCCGTTTGAAGGTACCTCTAAGGCAGAATCGTCCTGACCACTGCTCGACATGCTGAGTGATCGCCCAGAGCGAGTCGCAGGAGTTGGAGCAGGTGGTCGGAGGTTGGAAGCGCGGTCATTTATTTGCGAGTTCGGGATGGAAGGCCGACAGACATCGATCTTCATGCGGGGCTGAGTAGAACTGGATGGATTCATAGCTGATCGAGTACCTTTCTTGGTCTGTTTCTTGTATTTGGTGGGAATTACTATTTTCTCTACCTGCAGGGGCAATGTCTCCCCAGAAGATACCAGACAGCAGAAGTGTGCTTGGGGAGCAGCAGGTAACGTATGTCAACCTGCAATAATTTAACCATCTTGAACACGGCACTGGAGAAGGACCGAACCAGATCGACCGGATTCTTCCTTCAGTACCGACGTTTTCTTTCCGGAAAAGATACTTTCTCGGTTATTCGATTTTTTTATCTCCTTCAGAAAGGTAGGGCAATTGTTCGAGTTAGCTGCGTGGTCTTCTTCACAATTTGCACAGCACATTGGTGTAGCACTAGGTACTGGGATCGCGCACTGACTTGCCGCACTTTGTATATACCGGGCTTTCTGCCACGCAGTTTTTGCGTACGGCCAAACCTTTGGCATTTGAAGAAACGCAACAGGCAAGTTCATACTGTCGCACACGAATATTGTAATTACTACTGATTGTCTCTTGGGAGGGTTGAGAGATTATACGTCCGGATCAAAGTGTGAGTGGAGATTCTCTCCCATGTTCCTTCCTCTTGGTCCTGAACATCTCCATTACATCGTGTCTCTTAAAGAGATATTCATCACTTTCAGAAGCAAAATCGTCATGACTGACCACTCTCTTACGAAGGTTAAGGGTAGGGAGAGTGGCCACTTCCACCTGGAGACCGGCAATCTGCTTAATTTTTAGGATCATCTCCATTTGCTCATCGGTGCGTGCTTCAAAGACAATGGTACAATGAATCCTCAATTGCTCGCGCAAGACAGACCGCTCTCACGCTCTTTAATGTCTTTCCTCCTTCGGCGCATACCATAAAAAGAAAAAGTGATTTCTCTTTTCTCTGAGAAAAAACTACTCAAATCCATCGTTCGCTCAAAACGTCGGAGGGCACGGAGTTTGTTTTATGTTCGTGTGGATGAGATGAACGGAAAAGAGTGAAAAAGGATGCTGATATGAAAAACAAGATGAAAGAATGAGAAAGGGACACAGAGCCTTCTGTACATCCCCCCCATCAGGAAAGTGGGCCAAAACACATCGACGAGGATTTTTCCGTCTCAAGGACCCACAAAACATGGACTATCCAACGTGTTAGAGAAAATAATTTACTCATAGTGAACAAGATTTATCCACTTTCACCAGATACCAGAACAAGGCAATAAGTTTTTCTGTCGAAAATTCGACGTTCTTTTCCGCAAAATTATAATTCTTTCTCTACAAGAAAGTAAAAAGGGCCACCCCCTTTGTTAATATCGTGATAAAGCAAACCTTGACAACTACAGAGGATGCAAGATTCAAGATTTCGCATGGTGTTAATAAAAGAAACAGAAAATAAGAATTGCCACCTGGAACACAAAAGGCTAACAAAACAGGAAACAAGAATAATACGATTTTCATGCTTCACAAAATATTGACCTTATGATCTCTGATACACATTTACAAAATACAAGGACCATTTCAGAAGTCATGGCAACTACTTTTTATAAGACAATAAAGCTATAGCATACAAACGTCAGGAATACGATTGAAAGTCGCTGGAATGTTCTTCACAATGCAAATACTAAATTGGGATCCGGGTACAAGGCACTATGTGTAAGGGACATTGGAAGATGAGTAAATAGAGATCACCGTTTTATTCGCATTACATTCACACAAAACAAAACACTTCGTGTAGTACTTGTTCTCTTACGAGCTAACAACCTTCAAAATAACCCCCAAGGCATCCATACATGTTTGCCAACGATGAGGAAGGCGCTGAATATCAACTGTGTGTAATGCATCTATGCGAGCGCCACCCCTCGTCGCTGCGTTGTCAGGATGTCCTTCCTGTTTGCAAACCGCTTCCCAAGCAGCGGCGTCATCTTTGGAATGAGATCAAAGTCGCACTGACTGAGATCAGGGGAACACAGAGGACGTTCCAAGATCTCCCATCCCCACAGCCACACAAGGTTCTGGACATAGGCTGCAGTAGGACTTGTTGCATTATCATGGTGGAGTATTGCATTGTTGAGACGTTCTGAACGTTTCCTCCGCAGTGTGCAGCAGGAATGATCTGTAATACGTGGCAGTGAAAGTTTAGTCCTCATGAATAGGATGACATATAAGAACACCTTGACTGTCATTCGTCAAAATAAGCATGACCTTCGTGAGTGATAGATTCAGACGAAACTTAGCCTCTTTAGTTCTGGTTCATACGCTCGTCCCCACGTTTCATCAATTGCAATAATGTGATTCAACGTCTCATTCCTTCATGTTGGAATCGCTCCGGATTGATATGGCATGTCTCGTAACGAGTTTATTTTTGCACCTCAGTTAACGCATGTGGCACCCACTTTACACAAACTTTGGGCCATTTTCAAGTCATTCCGTAAAATGCGGAACACTGTCGATACAGTCGTACTAGTGTACGCGGCTAATTCTGCCACAGTCCAAAGCCTTTCATCTGTTAAACAGTGTTCGATAACAGTCAGTTGCATCTCTGTGTGAGTAGACGCTGGACGTCCACTGCGCGGCAGGTCAACAGTAAGTACGTGTCCACGTTTAAAGGATTCCATCCAACGTGCAACAGCTCAATCGGGCAACGCCGTAACAACCAATGCTTCTCGTAGCTCTGCATGACACTCACGAGCAATTTCTGCAACGCAGAAATGCAATTTTTACATTTGCTCACTGCTCAACTTTTAGTGACATCCATCTCGGAACGGTCTCCAGGATCCGAACGTTTGCATGTGCTGTCTACTAGACACCAATGCTCTCGCTCATCTGCCATCGCATGCACCACTCTCATCTGGTGGTCGCATCCTGTGCAGTGTGCACCATGTTTTCAAAAGTGTGTAGGGTAATACCGCACGTGCCGTGCCGTCCCGCCGTGTAATCGCACATGCGGTTATCGGAATATATAAAATAATTGCCATGACTTCTGAAATGACCCTCGTATATACATTTCGAAATCGATGTAGTGTATACCAGGCAGTGCATCTAGATAACACAGAGGATCTAAGTGCTTCAAAGGTGGGCTGGTTCAAAGAAACAGCTTGCAATAATACAAAAAAAAAAGCCTTACAGGCTGTAGGAAACAACTATCTTATGGAGATTAAGAACTTAAAGAAAAATATGGGCTTGAAGATACGATCAGATCTGTTTTCCTTCTGATAAAACAATTTTTAACAAGACCCAAATTCTTAGCAGATAAATTCAGAAACAAGTCGTCTTGGCACACTATTCACAAAATTTGACAGAGGATACAACGTATGACAAATCTTTATGAAAGCATCTAAAAGACTCAAAAGACCACTCAACTGCCTCAAATAAGGGGTTCTTGGGCAAGAGGCAGTGAGCAGCTTTGCAGGGCACCTTTTAAGAATCTTCCAACTTTATCATTGAATATATTCAGACATTGAGAAAAATATATGTCGTGAATATGAAGAAATCGAATTGGTTATTTGAAAAGAATCAGCTGAACACGTTTCTAGACGGTGCTGAAGTTATCATGATCCCAAAGCCAAGCAATCACTTAGAGACTAGATCTTACACATCTCTATGCTTGTTCTCCATCCTTTCAAAACTTTTCGAGAAGTTGTAGTTGAAATGGCTAGCTAACATCTTTAATAAAAAGGAAAACAAATTATATATATATATATATATATATATATATATATATATATATATATATATATATCCAACCATCAGTTGTGTTTCAAAAAGAAACATTCAACAATAGACATAGTGCATAGAATCTTAACACAAAAGAGAAAACACCAGAAGAAAAACTAGTTCAACTACCTTCCTTGATGCAGCCCAGGGAATCAATTTCTGTGATAGGTTTTGATACCAATTAAGCTATGAGGGCTATTTCAAAAGTAAGTTACACTATTTTAAAAAAACATTTTAAAAAGTTGAATAGGGTTTATTTCGAAAATTACATACATTAGCTATTTTCTACATAATCCCCATGCAATTCAATACATTTTTTGCACCGTGACAGCAGTGTTTTAACCCAATGTCAAATCACCCTCCCCGCAAAATTGGCAAGCTATCACCCCACTTTTTGTTTCAATTTATTCTCATTTGTGAAGCGTCTTCCTCCGAGATGTTTAAGAAGCGGAAAAAGATGAAAGTCGCTTGGTGCAAGCCCAGGGGAGTATGGGGGATGAGCAAAAACATCCCATAGAAACTGTTCCAGCAATGCTCGAGTCTCACGAGCAGCGTGTGGGCGAACATTGTTGTGGAACAAGAAAACTCTTTGACTAAGTAGGCGAGAAACCCATTTTGCACACACTTTCGATAGACGCGGATCCTCAGAAATGAGTATGTGAAGTGTTGAACGGATTATTTCAATGTTCGGAGGAATCCGAAAAGGAATTTCATGAAGGATAAGGCGCCGATCGGTATCCATGAGTCTTCTAACCTCGTCCACAACAATCGGAGCGCGGGAAGAGGAAGGGCGTCCGCTTCGTTGTCCATCGTGTAAAGTTCTACTGCTTTCAATGACTGAATGAACGACGCCACCGAGAAACCATTGGTCTGACATAACACCTTCGCTGTATATACTGCATAACTCACGATGAATTTGTCACACTTATTTTTTCACGTGGGAAAACTATTAATAATACTAACTTTTCAATCAGCAGTAGAAACAAGTGGGGATCTCAATTGTTGCTAGTGCGTCACTGTCAGAGCGGTAATGGTAGACGCATAGAAATTCTATTGTTGCCACTACACCCAAACACACGTCTGAGATTCCCGGCCCTTTCCCGCCCACCTCATGGTTTTTAAAAATAGAGTAACTTACTTTTGAGACCCTCGTATTTTCTACAGAATATAGAACTGTTCGCATCTATCGTATGTACAGTATGTGTTTTATTGCCACATTGATTGTGATTGCGGGTGCGTCAACTACTATGGTAATTAGTTTGGTAATTTTAGTACGTGTCTTTGCTCGGGAGGTGGCGGTGGTCTTCCCCCGCTGCATGGCCAGATCCGGCGCCGACTACCGTCGGCCAACAGGGTTTTCCCTCAACCAGTTATCTCCCACCAGCGGGCACCGCCCCAGCCGGGACGAGTTATAAGTCCTCGACCAGTCTCCCGGCATGTGTGACAGTGTAGTGTGTGTGTGTGTGTGTGTGTAAGGGGTGAGGATAGAACAAGGAAGAGGAAGGACAGAAGGCGCGCGGTCCGTGGCCCGTTTGTTACGGTACTACTCCGGTATTCGCCTGGTGTTGATCGGAGAAACCACGGAAAATACCGATCAGAGCAGCCGGCCGCTAGAATTCTCCTCCAGACAGCGACTGAATTCGACCTAGCTGACAAGCTAGTGTCGAAAATCCTTCCACTTTCCGGACTGGAACCCTAGGACCTCCCGGTCAGAGGGACTGCAGTGACATCAGTTGATGCACTGAGCCATCGCTCCCGGTTTTATTGCCACGAAAACTTGATAAGCTCTGTAGTGACTGCTCTCAAATACGGCACGAAAACTTTCGAGCAGTCAAGAATAAAGTTATCTCAAAATGAGTTTTTTTTATTATTTAGTTAAATGCAAACCTCACTGCATTTGGGAGGCAATGTTGCTGGGCGTTGCAGAATGACAACGTAGGCAGATCCAGGAGGGCAAACTGAATCGAGTGGTGTGGAAATAGAGTGAGGAGCAGGCAGAACACAATAGATGAAGGAGCAAAAAGAATGACGAGGCAAGAAGCAGGAGAAAGTACGAGCGTGAAAGGACAGGGATGAGTGGGGAATGCAGAAGGGGCGGAGCGAAAAAGCAGGCTTAGCGAGAAAAACGGACAGAGAGGCTGGAAAAGGCGTAGTAGAGAGAGCAGAACAAGTTGGTGGAAGGTTTTGGGCGGGAAGAGAGTGTGGAAGGGGAAGGATGGGCGAGGTGGGAGGTGTGAGTAGGGTGGCCGTGGCAAAGCAAATAGTAGAGACGGACAAAACTGCATTCAGTCTCTCGTATCTCGTCCGAACTGTGAATCATTCTCGCTGGCCGAAGGGTCGTGGAGGGGGAAGCGCCCAGTCAAGGCCACGGGAGTACTCTGGCGAAAGAATCTTTCTCTGCGGGAGGCAACGAGACTACGAGATTCTCGTATCTCGTCGGGGCAGAGTATTCTCGTAAGCAGTCTCACGCCGGCCGAGGATCGGAAGAGACTCGTGATTAAAACTGCTTAGTGTAGAGCAAGGATTTCTTCCTAATTAATTGATTTAAATTAAATACAATAATTGCTCTCTAGCGTAATAATGAAGCGTTTCCTTATACTTTCACAATATTGAAGTATTACATATCGTCATACACAAGACAAGTTAGAAATAAATAAAAATAAAAGGAGATGGCTCACAGCAACAACTGTATTAAAGTCTATTATTATTATTATTATTATTATTATTATTATTATTATTATTATTATTATTGTAAATAATTTTGGGTTCGGGTGCTTACGTTTTGCATACTTTGTATGTAAATGAAAACCTCACACGATTTAAACTTCGGAAAAGTTGAAATATGAAATAATTATTGATTCTGTTGAAGAGAAACTTTTCTTAGTGTCCTTCATTGAGCTATCTCCCACCTGACCTGAGAGATGACCTAAGCCTATCTTCGTATATCGCACGTGGAGAGGCTGTCAACGTATGCGCCGCGCCGAAGGCATAGGACCGTTTCTTCCCTCCTCGAGCGAACTGAGGGAGCTTTGACACCTTGAGATGATCCCGAACGCTCAGGTTTTCAGACCCAGTTTTGTTAATTGTTAAAAAAGTATGTTCCTTTACTTACACCTCACAATTAAATCTTAATTATACATTAATAAATAGGGCTAAATGAAAATGTTATTTTCCTAGTTTATATTAAGGGTTTAATATATTTTGACATTATTAACTGCAAACATTGCGAACATTTGTAATAAAAGTAAATTATTATTATTATTATTATTATTATTATTATTATTATTATTATTATTATTATTATTATTATTCATTAACATCGCATATGGGTAAGGGTTTCTCCATTCTTTATCGCTACTAGAAAGGACAAGATCTATACCGAGAATTCGATAAATTTTCAACACTATATCACTTATCGCCAAGCTCTGCGCCCAGACGTGAGGTCCAAGGTCAGCGAACGAGCTCGTGTTAATGTCTGCGAAAGACCGTTGGCTGGTCCCTCCATCTGACGGCCCTGGCTACGTGATTATCGAGTCATCTCGCTCTCGAGAATGCGTTCTCGTTGCACGAGATTCTCGACCTCCATTCTCGTTTACGAGAACGAGGGAGAATATTCGGCAAATGACCGCCTTTAGCAAATAGGGGGTGCACAAGAAACGGGAAATGACTGCAAAGCGGATGAGGCTGCTTAAACCTAGAAATACTAGGGGGGGGGGGGGTCGAGGAGCCCGCGACCTTAATCTTGTTTCCAAATTCCTTGATTCATCTGCTCTGTATTGTTGATGATTAATGTAATTGTTGAGACAGTTTAATTCGTTTTCCACAACAATGCCCGATGATGTGCTTTTATCAGCGTTTTTCTACTTCGGGTTCGACAAGCCACCCCCCCCCCTCCCGTGGTAGAAGACGGAGACTTTGTTGCGGTTCTAGTTCTCCAGTTATTTTCTCCTTATCTTTATGAGAAATGTTTATTCTTTGCGCTGGTAAGGCTGTCAACATTTGTGCTTTTGGAAACGCCCTTGAACCGAATTGGCGGTATGAACGAGACTATTTGATATTCAGTTTAGTGATTTAAGATGTCAGAAAGCGAAATACAAGAATTATCGGATTAAGTTTCAAAATGGATATCATTTTTAAAAAAATGTAATTCTAAGTGTTCATTAAATATATATTCTTTTGAAACTACATGTACTATTTTATTTATTTTTTTACGAACTAATCGGGGGTCTCGACGAGCCCCCCTCCCCTGGATTATATGTTACCACTTATACGCTGGTATTGGGTAGGAGTATAGAGTTAATAGATGATTGTGGTAATTAAATACCTGGCAATGAGCTCATCAAATGCATCACAGTCTACTTTGGATCTGAGTAGAAGAATATGTATGTACGTTACACAAATTTAAGTTAAAAGTAAAATCTTTTCTGCTGCAAAACTGTTTCTATACAATTAGAGACTATACTGATCATCAAAAAGAAAAATAAAGTTTACTTTAACAAAACCAACATATAGTATAATGAATTAGTTTACATTTGCATTGTATTATTTTAAAAAAGACTCCATATGCCTGTAACAAATAATGTACTTCCAGGTCCATGACCCCATCTCGATCGGGTTTTTGTCCAGTTTCCCTGATCCATTGAGCAAATGCTGAGATGGCCCCCTTGATTTGCTTCTGGACGTAAATGTAGCTTCACTATGCACACATTTTGTTGAACTTTCCTTTTGCTTGTAGTGGTAGTAGAGCTTAGGGTGAGTTTCTATTTTGTTAACAATACAGAAAAATCAAATCTGTTTGTTCCTTTACCGTTAAAAAAAAGTTTTCTATAATTTGGCAACGAAAATATCTAGTTTTTGAAACATTAATCCCTCGCTTTTTTAAAGTCGTCGTCGTCGTCGTCGTCGTCCTCGTCCTCGTCCTCGTCGTCGTCGTTATTATTGTTAGTATTGTTTTTTTTTTCATCTTTCAACTATCAATAGTTAAATTGTTGGGAAGGGATTCTGAAACTCAAGAAAGCGTGCGCAGATGATTTTCTCTTCCATACGTCACATACAGTTTTTGACTAAATAAATAAATAAATATTCAGAGTAAAAAGTGATTACAGTAGATGAACCCCATGGAAGCATATTGGGGCTTATTCTCTAATTTCTGTTCAAGAGTTGAGGGGCATTCCACAACCTGAAAATGTAATTGTGGCTACATTTGCAGATTATACACCCCTGGTGGCTATACATTCAGTCAGGCAAGAAGCCGCAAACATTAAAATGCTTGGATTCACTACTGGATGAGAAAGTAGATGATCAAACTAAATGAGTCAAAATCTGTTCACATTAACTTCACAAACAAGAGAATTGTAAGCTCTCCTCCTCCCTCGAATTGTGTTCAAATTCCTTTTGCAAGCATTGCCAAACATTTAGATATAACACTAGATGTTAGACTATGTAAGGTATGAGTGAAAAAGAAAATAAACTAAATCTCAGATACAGAAAATTATTTTAGCTGCTGAGTCAAACTTTTCAGCTGCTCACACAAAACCAAATAATAATTACAACCAAATCTTAAAATCGGTTTGACTCTGACATTCAGCTCTCAGGTTGTGTCAAAGAAATATCATATATTCAGGCATTTAAAAATGAAGTACAATGAAATATGGTAAACATGTCATGGTACATAAGAAATAATAACCTAAAAAGTGATCTTAGGATCCCTTATGTCTTAAGCGAAACATGATAGCGCAGAAGCTATGCAATTGCTAAATAACCAAAACTAGCTAAGAATGTTACAAAGAATCTAGTCATCTCAACCAGTATGACTGTCTAAAACACGAGCCTCATGAAATTGTACTTGAAATACATTGGGTTCTATTGAGAGGACATGTAAACAGTATTTTAACCTAGAAATATAGAAAAGAATGTAAGTAAATAGATTATCAGTCATTTGGGACCAGTTTCAATGTTAGATTGCCTTGCCGTAATCAAGGGAAGAAGGTAAAAAAGAGGGATGGGGATGTTTTTGCATTCAACAATGTCATCAATAAACTATCAAAACTCAGCAACCATTCCAACATCAAAATGATACATTCTACATAATTTTCTGTTCAAATGAAGTTACCAATCAAACAGTTAGTTAACATGTCCAAAATAATTTTCATTTTTTCTTTCTATTCTTTTACATGCAATTTTGCAATTAACTGACATACCTTAACTTCCTCTGTTTGTCTAAATTTTTCATGAATAACATTTTCAACCTGCACCATGAGTACAGGTGGAGGTTTCGGCGGAGGAGTTCCTGTAGAAGCTGTGGCTACAGCCCCCATCTGTTTTTCAGAGTTCACACTGGCACTTTCCTCCTCCGCAGCCTTCCTTTTCCGACGGCGGCGTCTTCTCCTTTCCTCTGTTTCTTCTAGTGGGACAGTAATGGATGTTTTTAACAGAGGAAAGCTTAAAGTCATCTCTGCATTAAACAGACATGAGATCTAGATATACTGATACTCCATGTGTTACAATAAACAGATACTAAGGAATGCCCACAAATTTCATGCTCAACCAGATCTTTTATCTATTCTATCTATATCACATAAACATACTTTTGAATTTTTTTTTAATAGAAATGAAAAAATATATACTAACTTTTTAACAATTTAATTAAAACTGATATGGATACTGTCAATTATAAAATTCGACAAGTATTAACCACTAAAACATACAACAAATATACTCTTATAGAATGATGTGAGTAATTCAAGTTAAATTCATGCCATTGCTCGTATTAGATGCAACCTAATCCACATCGAAGATGAGCCATTCCACAGCAAATCATACAAGAGTTGACATGACTTCTTTTTTAGTGTGTGACAATTTTTTTTTTTTTTTTAACCTGGACATCAAAAAAGTTTTGGTTTTTTATTTGACATGCTTTAAGAGATGTGTTTTTTATTTGCCTGAAAATTTATAATTTGTGTAGTTATGCCTATATTAAATTTTGGAATATAGGCGTACTTCACTTATTATAATCAATTTTTACTCCGAATGTACTTTATATAAAAATTCCTGATTAGTTTCATTTAATACTTCGAAATGTGTATTTTATTCCTCTGTAAATACATTTTTCTAAAAATAAACATTTCACTTAAAAAATGCAATTGTTTCAAAAAAATAAAAATTATAAAAATTGTTCAATTTTCTATAAAATACACTAAGAAAGAAAGTGAGCACTCCACACAGACAGTCCCATAAAATCAATAGTAAGTATGAGGTCTTGCTATGCCTAACCATGCATTAACAATTCGAGTTCGGTCAGTCTTCGATCCAAGTGCTGAAGAACTATAAAAAGAATTACCATCTGCTTGATTAGGGTTTCAAGAGCTATTAGGATTTCAGATGTTCACTCTGCCCCCAGAATGAATGGGTGACAGTGAAACAAATTCAAATACAATATTTTTTTATTAAATCTGGACATCAAAGCAAGAGACATATGTTTCTTGATTTACCTGAAAGTTGATTATTTGTACAGTTATGCCTATTTTAAATTTTGGAATATACGCATACTCCTCAAAATATGATTGATTGATGCTCCGAATATACTTAACATAAAAATTCCTGGATGGTTTCATTTAATACTTTGATGTGTGTTTTTTATTCCTGTATAAATTATTTTTTCAAAAAATAAATATTTCATTAAAAATTGTAATTATTTTTAAAAAATGAAAATTTCTGTATGAACTCACTCAGATAAAAATTTGAAAAAACAGCATTTTTCTTATTCAATTTTCAACAAAACATAAAAAGAAAAAAGTGGGCACTGAACACGTACAGATCTAAAAAATCTATTTTAAGTATGCGGGCGTGTGCTTTTTGTTCCTGCACTAACAAATTTTGTTTGATCAGTCTTCGATACAAGTACGACCTCTGCCTGATTAGGGTTTCAAGAAATATTAGCAACTCATATGTTCACTCTGTCCCCAGAAGGGATGGGTGAGGAAGGTTTTCGAATTGTCAGTGAAACGAATTTTATTGCCGAGTTCCTTTGTGTCCTAGGGATGGGGGTGCCCTCCTGACCTTGCTTGTGGAATACAACAGACCACTTGTCAGGGGATTCTAGTAAAATTTTCTGAGCATCAGTCGCAATATGCATCTTATAAAGAGGAGTGCTAGTTTGTTCTGTGAATCATGCTTACACTGTGCAACATGAGTGGCGATCACCGTATGAGATAAGATAGATGTTTCAATCAATTTAATCTTTCTGATCATGAATTTAAGAAAGGAAAATCTCAAAGTTGCATAAACCACAATTTACTAGTGAAACTTGATTTAGAGGAGTCTTTAGACTGGCGAATTTGTGATTCATGTCGGAAAAAAAAAAGAAGTTGGCTTCCAAAAATACTTTTTGTTAGTGAAGAGAACGTCGAGATCAGTGGCTCATTACAAAAGTAGCAGAAAGTCCAATGAATATAGTGAAAACTGTGGAAATCAGGGAAATGACAATTTAAGTTCATCAGATAGTTCGTCAAGTGTCTGCAAAATGAACGTTGAGAAGATAAACAAGAATTTAATTGCAATGGGGGATCCCCCGAGAAGAAAATAAAATTGCAACAAAAACTGCATCCCTATGAGAAATTTCAGACAGTACAAAATGCTACAACTGACAATTTTTTTTCATGCAACAAATCCTTCACCGTAAATTGAAAAATCAGACCAGAAAGACATTATTAAGAAATTTATTGATTCCTTTCCTTCAACATATCACAAGACATTGAAAATTCAAAATTTGAAAATTTTTGAAAGTTGGAGATACAATAAAATTAAACGACACTTCGCAGCAAACAAACATGTTATAAAAGTGGCTAAAAAGTTGGATGAAGAAAATGGAATTTTGTCCAGGACTGAAAGTAAATTCGGCATGGCATTAAAATTGTGCATTAAAACTTGTGTCAAAAGTTCAGGAATTCTAAGGTAAGGGAGTACAAATATTTTAAGTGCATAATGAGGGAACAGAAATTTTCAAAATATCACTCATAACGTGAGGCAGGAATCTGTCATGTAATAACCAATCGTTAAGTTGTACCACCTCAAGAAGTACTTTAATTACTGCTTCATCCAAAGAAACCCATCGCCAGTAACGCAAGAAACGTGTCTGTTGCAGCAATCTACTGCACACTGATTCGTAAAAATTTAATATTTCTTTAAGTTACTGAGATTCCACTTTTATTTTTTCTGGAGTTGTTAACAATACTCTAGTGAGTTTACTAATTTTTTTTTACAAAAATTAGCTCATCAATTTTACAAAAATAATAAATTTTCAAAATTTAAATTAAAAAAAATTAGGAAATTAAATATTTTGCAAAATCTCAAAAATTAATCATGTTTTTAAGTTTCAAATGGAATTTGAACGGAGTTTCTATAATTAGTGTACTCGTATATGTGATATTTTTAAGTTAGTGATGCGCATCATTTTTAGCAAATTTCATCACGCAATATTTCCGAAAATAATAAAGTTAGAAAAAAATAAAAAAAAGCGAGTTCACTAATTTGATCCATATAATAAATAGAAAAAATTAGAAAATAATTAAAAAGATGAAGATCAAATTTTGGTCTTTTTTGTGCGATTTGACGTGGAAAGGTTCAGACATATCCTAGTTTAAAAAAATGATTAGTAAATGAAAATTCTGTTTTTTTTAACAATTATGGGGACAATCATTTTATTAATATTCTATACACACTATGTACAAATAATTTTGCAACAAGAGATAAGAATGTAAGAATTTCCTTTAAAATTAGTCAATTGTTTTGATGTGTCAATGTACAATGTACAACGAAACACCAAACATTTTCAAAGGGAAAAGTGTCAGAGGCAAGTTAACAGCTTAATGACAATTGCTAACACCAGGGCAAAAAAATGCAAAATAATCAGTAAATTCTGCAGAATCATAAGAATCAATATATTTCGCTATCATTCTTCTAATAAATCTGGCATCTATACTGTTATTAAGTGATCTATCCAAAGGATATTGTACTCTGTATGCATTCTGGGTTAATAACAACCATCATCATCAGGTTTAATAATACTGGGAGGGCCCCTTGATTTGCTTCTGGACATAAATGTAACATCATTATCAGTGCACGTCTTCTAAGAGTTCAGTGGGAAATATAGTTATTGAAATAATTTAGTAACTTTCCACTATGTTATTTTCCATATTGTCTCGTAGGGAGTCGATTCCTTCATGAAGGGCATAAGGGGGAATAACATTCCTGAGTAATCTATTGTTGATTTGCCTTCGCAAATAGCTTTTATTACCCCAGAGCGAATATTTCTTATCAAGTCTTGCCAAAAAATGCACATTTCCATCTTTATTCAGAATTCAACTAGTATGCGGGTTAGGGAGGGATCCCAAAATCTAAGGAAATTTGCAATACAATATTCCCCTTAGTACGTCATGCAGGTTTTTAATGTTTTTTGATGTAAAATTAATAAATAAAAAGTGAATCTCAAATTTCAGTTTACATGACAAGATCTTAGATTTGAAATGGTTTCAACATTCTGATTATTTATAGTTTGTGTAACTACATTTGTTTAATGTCTGCTTATCAATCTAATTTGAATATACTTTTGACTTTGGCATTGTCATTTTTTGTACAAAGACATTTATTCTGGCTGAAATAGAGGGTAAAAGGCATGTAAGCAACAAAAATCACCATTCACCAGGAATTATAATAAAAAATTAATAATTACGATGATGCAAATTTTTAGTTTAACTCTACAAGTTACATCAGCACTTGCATGGAAGGAAACTATACTTCCTTTTAATTTTGATTGCACTTGACCACCTTGTATGATGACTACAAAATACTAGATGGGGGATGCTGGCTCTATGAAACACTACTGTGGACTCTTTTTAAATCTTGGAAAGGAATAACTGAAAACCTGATTATAGTTTTCATTCTTTGCACTTGCGTAATCGCCATTACTGAGAATTGTGGCATCGTCTATCAAACAGAGAGAGAGTTCTACCCTCAAAAGCAATTGGAGGGTATAGGATGCGATTACTTTTAAGCAAACAAAACCAGTCAGCATCAATAAAAGAAATCCAAAAATCTTCACTGATATCATCTTCCTTGCTCATTTAGATTTTTAACACTCCCTGGTCCCAGAACCTCCACTAGCAGAAAAGAACAAAACCTGACAGCGTCTTCATGCTGTCCAGGCTTGCAGGTTTCCAGCTTGATCAAGATCATTGCCACGAGAAAAAAGGAATATAATGACAAAAAACAACAACAAAAGAGCAGAAATAAGACAAAATACTAAAAATAGGAAAACAAAGGCAAAATGAAAATCTACTAAAACAACTCCACAGAAAGGAGAGCAATTAAGTGGTTCCTTCTGTTAAAAGCCATACAATGATAAAAATGCATTTTCCCAATATTCCAGAGTCTAATTATGATCAGCAACCTTTCAGTCCGAGTGTTGGTGCTTTAACAGGATGAATTAAATTATTACTAAACTAAAATGCTCTGTGGTTTATAAGAATTGAGGCGTACAAAGCAAGAGTGAGCTACGCCAGAACTTTGCAAAAAATTGAGATTTTTGCACGATTCTATGTAATCTATGGTTTCATTTAATAATGTTGTAAATCTTTTTAATAAATTTCACTCCTTCACATATTTTTTTTTTGAGATTTAAATTTACTAAAATGAAAACTTTGATTCCTGCTGTGCTACAGTGAGCTAAGCTGTGTTATCTTCCTCTCTCCAATATGTCATCAAATAATTAGATGGCACTGAAGGTGATAGTGTTGCATGTAGCTGAGAGAAATCAAAGAAGCAGAAGAGAAATGTGAATGATTGGAAGTAAAATCCAGGGTAAGCAGAAACTTAGGATTAACATACGTAAGTAATAGAAAGAAACTTATGTGGGCAAAGCAGAAGGGAAATGGTTGTACATATGCAGCAATGTATTACATGTAGTACAGTAATGTACAATAATGTACTACATGTAGTACATGTATGTACTACATGTAGTACATTACTGTATATGATTAGAAAGTAAAACAGAATACATTTCATCCCTGAAGGCTGGTAAAGGCTTCTTGAAAACACAAGAGTTGAAAATAAGTTTCAAGTAGAAAAGGTGGAGAAAGGATTTCATGGATTTTCAAGCTGATACATCTTGCACTATTACAAACACAGAATAAGGTGCTTCTTTGAAAGAGGAAAGAAAAGAAAAAGAGAAGAGAGAAGAGAAAAAGAACTGAGAAGCAAAAAAGAAAAAAAGAGAAAAAGAGAAAAAAGAAAAAAAGAGAAAAAGATAAAAAGAAAAAAGAGAAAAGAAAAAAAGAAGAAGATAAGAGAAAAAGAAGAAGAGATGAGAAAAAGAAGAAGAGAAGAGAAAAAGAAGAAGAGGTACTAAAAGGTAAGAAAAAGGTAAAAGACAAAGAATAGAAAAGAAAGAAACCATTTAATGTAAGTCTTTATATTCAAAAGTTGCTTCTTCGGAGAAAGTAGAAGTTGATGTAAAAAATAGAGTGCCATGAAAAGGACGGTTCTGCAAGCAACTAAATATCTTATCGGATGTTTTCAAAATTAATAATACAAGGAGACTGCTCCAGCTGAAAGGAAGATTGTGCTGCATAACATAAGGATCTTGGGAGTATGCTGACCAGAATGTCATCACTATGTACGTCCAGAGCTTCAGTTGCAAGTTCCAATTGATGAAAATGAAGTTGACCCAGATTATTGTTTGTAAGTAATAAACAAAATTTGTCATTTTATTAATTTAAAAAACAACAAATTTTTACACAGAATACAGGAGATCATGATTTCCCTTGTCCTTAGGACTTTCTGACTCTTTCATAGTGCTTTAATCAATACATTTTATTTATTATAAATACAACTTTTTTCAACTGTTTAAACATGTAGGAACAATGTGCTATCATAGTAGCAAATAATTTGAATTCTTGATGTTTCAGATTCATGAAAATCATACAACTTTTCCTCAAGTAGCTAAGAACTTCAAGAAGTTTTTTTTTTATTATATATAATATTCATAATAAAGTAAACTGTAATAAGCCATAGATTGAGATGATCAAATTTATTTCCCAGATAAGAAATATAAAACTCTTAAATATCTCGGATAACTGATGGTATGGCATAGCTCCCTGATTCTTTCTAAGCCTCAATTTTGAAATACACAAATTAAAAACTAAATTTCCCTTTAACATAATTCAATGTTCTGTTCTCCAAGAAAGCAGTGATCCACCGTCGTAGTTTTCTATTGTTTTTTCGTTCCCCTTCTTTCAATGACCTTTATTATTACTACTAAATGTTTAAACTTACAATTTTACTAGTCGTGCTACAACATTCATTCTTGCAAGATTTCTAAATTAGCAATTTTCTAAAATTCAAAGAGATCAACCAAAATTAGACCTTGGAGAAGAATCCTTGGAGAAGGAAGAAAGAAAAAGAAAAAGAAAAAAAAGAAGAAAAAAAGGAACGTTTTCTCGAGAAAATGCGTTTTTCATAAATTGCCTTAATTTTTGTCACAAAAATTTACATGAACTTTTTTTATGGAGCTGATTTCAACTTTCATGATCATCTTCAACTTTGTAGTTTTGAAAGGTTATTGTTTTCATAATTTTCAAAAAAACAAAATTTTTTGCAAACTGATCTGCAAGAACCTTCTCGACGAAGGGAGTGAAAATCCAGAATTTTTAGCCAATGTAGTCACTGGAGACGAGACATGGACGTCTGACTTGAGACCAAACGCCGAAGCGCGGAATGGCACACTCCAATTTCCCCACTCCAGAAAAATGTGCGAATGAGCAAGTCGAAACAGAAAAGCATGTTCATTTGCTTATTCGATTCAAAAGGAGTGATTCGCAGAGAATTTGTTCCAAAAGGACCAATCATTAATACAGTTTTTTTTACATGGAGGTCCTTCATGGTCAAGAAAATGCATCATACGCATCCGCCCAACCTTCGCCTACAGCTGGCGGCTCCATCACGACAATGCGCCGAGCCACACAGCCTTGCGCGTGGCGGCGTCCCTTGCCCTATAGAACATCGCAACTCTGCATCAGCCACCCTACAGTCCCGACGTTGCTCCACCAAACATTTACCTCTTCCCTCTTAAAACCGCTCTGAAAGGACATCATCACGGCTCGGTGGAAGTGTTACAATAGGCCGTGACGACGGAGCTCAACAGCATTCCGGCTGCCGTCTTCCAAGAAGCGTATGTGAGATGGAATTCCACTGGCTAGTGGTGAATTATCCAATAAGCAGAATTAGGCAATTACCTAGGGCACTTGATGGAAAGGGGCTCTGACGATATGGGGGGAAAATTTAATAATTAAACGAGCCGGACATTATTTTTGTAACCATGTGTTAATTTTCGAGACTTTATGAGCTTAGAAATGCGACTATCGAATTCAATGACAGCATATTACCGAAGCAAAAAGTGACTACATTTTAAATTATGAAAACTTTTTTATTTTTGAACAAAAAGACACTCTTTTGTTTATGCATTACCCAGAACTTCAAATACGTAATAAATAAAACCTTGCATGAAAATTTTTTAAAGAAATGTTAATGTATAACTTCAAAATGCTTAAGGTAATGGAGGGTAACATTGCCACATCTTTGTTTCTTTTAAAATTCTACTTTATTGTGTCAATCTACACCATAATTATTTTGAATATTTAATGTCACAAAAGTATAAGGTGTCTTAAAAATATTGAAGTCACAGCTTCCGAATTTTCAAAGACTTTATTATTTTTTTTTAAAAGCAAGCAAAGTGGCAATGTTATCCTGCAGGTGTCAAACATTGCCACCTCTATTACCAAGTCTATGGTAATTATTAAATGTGTGAGAGTTAGATACTAAACAAAAACAGACAAATATGCATCAGAACAAATATTATGATTAATAATATTTGGATTTTGACAGTTTAAATACCCTAAACAGGGTATTTACTGGTTTGGGAACTTAGTCTGAAATAAGTATTATTAACTATTTTACATTGTGATAAAATGCGATAGGGAAAAAGTGTTTTCCCCTTTTTACATTTAATCTGGAAATCTCAGCAACAATATTGAATTTTGGTATAACCCACTCTCTTCCACAACATTTAAAGAGAACCTGCTAATTCCACACAGTTCAGTAGCTTTTTCCTACTTAATTTTCCACTATTTACATTTTCCGTTGCTTGGTACATTTTCACTTCACTATCAGTGTTTAGATTTTTATTTGCATATGTAGCATTCTCTCTAAAACAAAGTAAATTCTGCTTCTCAAATGTGCTTCTCAAAGTTACTGTGCAAGTAGAGGGACAACAAAAAAGTAATTAGGTATCTAAAGTAATTAATCAATGTTTACAATTGATAATTACATATGCTTTAGAAATGACATATAAACTCATATGGCGAATAATATCATTAGATATTTTTTAAAATAAAACAAGAAAAATGTTTCATGAGTGCACTCCGAAGGCTTACCTATCAAAGTCTACAAGTATTGACTTGACTCGTCACCAAATTTTATTTTCTTACTAGCAGAAACCAGCAGATGTCCTGCCCTCTCCCTCTCTCTTTCCACTTTTACCTCTTTCCCCTCTTATTTCCCACTTCCCTTTTTCTCTCTTCCCCCTGTTCTCTTTTACCCTCTCTTTTTTAAATCACTTTTTACCTGCCTTTTCTTCCCATATTTTCCATTACTCCTCCTTTCTTTCTTTCTCTCTCTCTCCGTTCCTCCCTCTTTTTCACTTTTTCTCCCTCTCCCCCTTTTCCACAACTCTCTCTTCCATCTTTCTTCACCCCTCTTCCCTTCCTTCTCTCTCTATTTCCTTGTCTCACTTTCCACCTAACATTTCCCTCTCTTTTCTCATCTCACTTTTACCGTCTTTATCTCTTTCCCTTTTTCCTTCTTTCCACCTCTATCTCTCTTTCTTTTCACCTTTCTCACTTTTACCCTCTCTCTCTTCTCCCCTTTTTCTTCCCCCCTCTCTGGCACTCAGCAATAGCCAATGATGGAGTGGCACGTTGTATGGATATTCGCTATCTTGTTAAGATGATTTAGCACACGAGAAAAGATTCATGGAATATTCAGTTTTTTTACCTGGTTTACCAGCTGTCTAACAGAGATATATTAGCAGGGAGTGCATGGCATCTTGCCAATCGCACGCTGAGAAGGGATACCCCCCTCCCTCTCTCTCTCTCACTCTCACACTCACTCTCACACACACTCTCTCTCTCTCTCACACACACACTCTCTCTCTCACACACACACTCTCTCTCTCTCACACACACACACTCTCTCTCTCTCTCACACACACACACACT
>BLKR01010095.1:0-35000 GCA_011170035.1 Teleogryllus occipitalis
GATTGGATAGGATTGGATAGGATTGGATAGGATTGGATAGGATTGGATAGGATTGGACAGGATAGGATTGGATAGGATAGGATTGGATAGGATAGGATTGGATAGGATAGGATAGGATTGGATAGGATAGGATTGGATAGGATTGGATAGGATTGGATAGGATAGGATAGGATTGGATAGGATAGGATTGGATAGGATTGGATAGGATAGGATTGGATAGGATTGGATAGGATAGGATTGGATAGGATTGGATAGGATATGATTGGATAGGATAGGATAGGATTGGATAGGATTGGATAGGATAGGATTGGATAGGATTGGATTGGATAGGATTGGATAGGATAGGATAGGATAGGATAGGATTGGATAGGATTGGATAGGATTGGATAGGATACGATAGGATTGGATTGGATAGGATTGGATAGGATTGGATAGGATAGGATTGGATAGGATTGGATAGGATTGGATAGGATTGGATTGGATTGGATAGGATTGGATTGCATTGGATTGCATTGCATTGCATTGGATGGGATTGGATGGGATGGGATTGGATTGGATGGGAGTGGATGGGAGTGGATGGGATTGGATTGGATTGCATTGGATTGCATTGCATTGCATTGCATTGCATTGCATTGCATTGCATTGGATTGGATTGCATTGCATTGGATTGCATTGCATTGCATTGGATGGGATTGGATGGGATTGGATGGGAGTGGATGGGAGTGGATGGGATTGGATTGCATTGGATTGCATTGGATGGGATTGGATGGGATTGGATGGGATTGGATGGGATTGGATGGGAGTGGATGGGAGTGGATGGGATTGGATTGGATTGCATTGGATTGCATTGCATTGGATTGGATTGCATTGCATTGGATGGGATTGGATGGGATTGGATGGGATTGGATGGGAGTGGATGGGAGTGGATGGGATTGGATTGGATTGGATTGCATTGGATTGCATTGCATTGCATTGCATGGGATTGGATGGGATTGGATGGGATTCGATGGGATTGGATGGGATTGGATGGAATTGGATGGGATTGGATGGAATTGGATGGGATTGGATGGGATGGGATTGGATTGGATTGCATTGGATTGCATTGGATTGCATTGCATTGGATTGCATTGCATTGCATTGCATTGCATTGGATTGGATTGCATTGGATTGGATGGGATTGGATGGGATGGGATTGGATTGGAGTGGAGTGGAGTGGACTGGATTGGATTGGAGTGGAGTGGACTGGAGTGGACTGGATTGGATTGGATTGGATTGGAGTGGAGTGGACTGGAGTGGAGTGGACTGGAGTGGAGTGGACTGGATTGGATTGGATTGGAGTGGAGTGGACTGGACTGGAGTGGAGTGGACTGGACTGGACTGGAGTGGATTGGATTGGATTGGGGAGGACTGGACTGGACTGGACGACTGGACTGGATTGGATTGGAGTGGATTGGATTGGAGTGGATTGGATTGGATTGAATTGTAGAAGAATGGAAAAAAGGAAAAGAAGAAAAAAGGAAAAGGAGATGGAAAAGAAAAAGAATGAAAAAGGAAAAGAATGAAAAGGAAAAGAAGGAAAAGGAAAAGAAGGAAAAAGAAAACAAAGAAGAAGAAGAAGAAGAAAGAAAGAAGAAAAAGAAAAGAAAAAAGAAACGGAAAAAAGAAGGAAAAGTCCAGATTCATTGAATGAGAATTATCAAAGGCCAAACCAAAATTTAATTCCTTCTCTCAATTTTAAGAGCTGTATAGCTATCATACCTAGTTAATACACTGACTAAAATGCTAAAAAACGTTCGTGAATTTCTAAATTAACATTACAAATACTTTTTAATTTTTGATATGCAAAGTTAAATATTTGAGCATGAATTTCATTGACTTACCAACGGTACCATATTGGGCGCAATTTGGTGGTGATGACTGCAGACAGAGCACATGATCTAATTGCAGGGCCAGAGCCAATGCTGCAAGGCATTTGAGGTGGTCACTGTGTAGGAGCTGCTCTCCACTCACCACCAAAGGTTTTTCATACTGATACTGTTCACGTAACAATGCAGGAAAAGATAAAAGCAAGGCACGCAAGCACGGGGCAGCCTGCAGTCCGGAAACTCCTTGTCGAAGCAATGCTCCACGGCTCGCAGCAAGAACCCTTTCTAAGGCAAGTTTTTGCACTGTGTAATGCACAATTCTCACATCCTAAAGAAGGAAAAATAAGTAATTAAAAGTTCCTGCTAGAATAATGTAAATTTAGAAGATTCATGTAAAAAATCTCTCACTTTAGGAATGAAAGTCATGGAGACAAAAAGTTTTTTATTGGCATAAAGACGGCTCCACACATTCGCTATTCGCTGAGCAGCGAGCTAGAGCTTGCCCATTCCCGAGCAGCTGACGTGTTCGGCGAATGTTCGCTCCCTTTGATGTGTCCAAAAGACCGACACACGGTGGGTAGGGCGAATCCCAAATGTTTGTCACTTGGCAAATAGCGAGCAACTCATCCACACTGCTTGAGATTCGGCAAGCGGTTGCTCGGTGTTCGCCGAATAACGAATGTGCCTTAAGATGAGCAGTTTCCAAAACAAACCATTTTAAACAATTTTCTTCAATGATTTTAAAGAATTATCTAAATAATCACAAAATTCTGCAATATAATAATATGTTCTTATCTCTTCTAATATTCCTGTCACTGAATTATTTATTTCACTACAACCATTAATTTCAGTTGATTTCAATTACCATCCACCATTAACACAAAATACTCCATTGAAAATAAGCTGTATTACAAAAACTGAATATTTTGTTTTGTTCATATAATTTCAAAAATGCTAACTTTGATGACATTGTCATGATCTGAAAAATGTGGACCGAAACAAAAGTAATGTGGACTAAAAATAAAGTGGACTTGAAAGAACAAAATTACTCGAAAAGTACTAATTTTTTTAAAAAATGTACACAACATTAATGAAAGAACTAATTGAGGAGAACAAATTTAATTAGAAGAAAAAATCCCGGACTTTAATATTGTAGTTGTGGGAAGACGGCAAAAGAAATTCAAATGTCTGTATTTTCCAAAATTTCAGATAACAGTGAAAATCAGATATATGCATTCATTATGTGTATTTCACTCTATTCTTACAAGCAATTTAAAGAAAAAAATTTGAAGCCATTTTTAAAAAAATTTTGATAATGTCCTAAGGGCTTCATCTAAAGTACCCACAAAATTTCAAGTATGTTTTTCCAAATGACCGAACTTTGAGTCAGGCCAGATTGATCATGGAAATATGTTTGGAGAAAAGTCTACGAATAGTTCAAGTGCTAGTGTTGCTCACAGACAGTCGGACGGATAATTCATTACTCTATCCCAAAATTATTACGGAATAGCATGGATTTGCGCCTGGTAAGACTATGGAAATGAACTGATTAAACGTTATTCAGTTCATTTTTGAAATTTTATAAAATAGACACCAAATTGATGTCATACATACTGACCTCTCTAAGGATTTCGATAAAATCTCCATTCCCTTTCTTATTCATAAACTTCAAATAAGTAGTATTCCTTCTCTATTAATCAACATGTTTCCCTCGTATTCAACAGAAGACAATGATTCATAAAAAATAAACATTTTAAATTAAAAAACATTTTAGTAACTTCCAGAATCCCTCAAAACTCCTATTTTAGACAGCTCTTGTTTGTAAATTTCCTTAATGACATCAATAAATATTAAGTCTTTCCTCTATAACAACATCAATGAGGCTTTTTCTAGGGGTTCCTTTCTGCTATTTGTGGATGAGTGGACATTTTCATGCAACTGAAAATAGTAATGACTAGGGAACGGATTTCCATGTAATTACATGTTTTTACAGGAACTAGATACCTGTAAATTCAATAATATTTTTTGAGTTTTCAAGACATTCTGAATGAATTGGAACTATTTTTATTTTACATATTTTTACATATTTTGGTATAATTACATATTTTTACATTTTCTTACCTACTAACATATATTTCGTTATATTTTAATATATTTATGTGTCGAAACGGAATATTTCAGATGTGCGTTTAAATTATATGTTACGGAATCATCTTTCTTAAAAATCAAATGTAATCACCATATCTTCGCCATAATTGTCACCCCCCCCCGTGTTTACTGCATACTCGAGGTCAAGAATGAGAGGATTTCCGTGAACAAAAGTAATTTCAACTACAATTTTGCTCGTGTTTCAAACAGCACATTTGTTACTCGATCGAAAACTAACAAATATTTTGTACAGAAAATTGTCTTTTGCGTGGTTCAATTGGGGGGGGGGGGATCACCCCCTCCCCCGCGATACATCACTGGCTACACAGAACTATTATTCATAGGAACTCTGGCTTCTCGTAAACATTGGAACTCTGGCTTCTGGTTCACACAATATACTATGAACTTATTTTGTATTTCGAATAAAATTCTTATGTATGGTGAAATCTAGTGTAGAGTTACTTATGTAGAGGTAGAACCTTCTTTCAGCCACTCCGAATGCTTGTTAAAAACTGATTGGCGACGTTCTATATTAGGAAAATGCTAGTAGAGAACAATTTTAAACACAACAATGAATTTTTATTTTACATATTTCCTATTTTTCTTACATATTTTGGGAAAAATAAGTACATATGTATGTACATATTTTGCATTTTTTATTACAATAAAATCCATTCCCTAGTAATGACTGTATAAATAGTACAAGAGTTTTTGAACTAATTGTCAAACTTAGCACAACTAATGAAATGTATCTAAATGAAAACAAATGCAAAATCATAAGCTTTTATAGAACAAGAGAATATATAGATTATCAGTAAGTATATAGAGTATATTTTTTAGTTGTTTAGCTTTTTTAAATGAATTTGGTAAACCCTACCCGAATGCTTAACTACAGGGATATTGCAACTTTTTCAGGGACTTTCTCAGACTTAGGCATCTTAAGGGACCTATAATAACATGTGTATCTTGTATAAAATCATTAATAATATATTTGTACGTCCACAACTCAAGTCTAAATTTGTATTCAACTCATCAGAATATTCTTTGTGACCAATTTATCAATTTACAATCCCAAATCAGAGAATTTCTTACAGTATTTACTCACCATTACAAGTCTGGCAAGACTGGGAAATATTAACTGTTCACCACTGACCACTTCATCGATCAAATATCTTCAAACAATGATCAACATCTGTATTTCTAAGTCAATTTTACTAATGGAAAGTTTACTAATTATATAATAATGTTTTGTTAGGGATTATGGGCTTTTTTGTACATATATAAATAATAAAATAAATAGAAAATGTAATAAGGGTAAGACTGCATAATTACAAAAATGAATCTACCTTGCAACGACTGAAGCAAACAGCAAGGCCCACATTTCTCATCCATGATAAACTGTGAACTCCTCCAGTACCAGTCTGAGTCTGAAGCAGACTGCCATCTTGCAATGACCAGATGTTGACAACACCACTAGGCCCTTTATGGCATCCTAAAATTCAAAAAAATTAACATTTAACAATTCTTTTAAAATTTTGTCATGCAAAACTGTAGACATGCAAACTTCAACAATAATCAGCAGCTCTCAAATGCTGGGTCTTCAATAAGAATTTTAACCAACTTAGTCTGTTAAGAATAATGAAGAAGAAAGGAAAAAAAAAGAAAGAAAAAAAGTATATGATATAAAAAAGGTAAAGCTGGAATACGAGTTCTCCCAGTCTGAAAAGGTACTTCTTTTTATATGATGTCTTCTTATAAGATGTTGGTAATCTAAAATGTATTGAACCACACATGGTCAATATCACAAATAATGAACTTGGTTAGTTATAAAACTATCGCCTCATGTTTACAAAATTGAACTGCAACTATTATTTGCTCTACAACAGACTAATGACATTAATAACTATGATTAAGTTGCTAGAATCATTTATTAATTGTGTAATTAAATGTATTCAAAGATAATGTACACATTGCATTGTAAGTTGAACTTGAGTTTAAAAAGATTTATACCTGTTCATTACAACCTACAAGAGAACAATATATCTGAACTAGCAATGGACTCTCATAGTAACTTGGCAAACTAGAACTCTCCACAAGCAAATTTTTAATTTTAGGTTGGCTCATTATATGTTCCAAAAGCACCAAATTCATTATGATTTTTAACTTAATGCCTCATCCTTGAGCAAAATGTTAAAGCTGGAAAGCCCTTGTGCAGATGAAAAGCAGGTGTGGTTACCTGTGGCCAATAGAAGACCCTCTTGATGAATAGCTAATGTGGTAACTGGGTGGTACAAGTGGCCTTGAAGGGTCATCACAAGATGAGGTCCTGCTGTAGTTTGCTGTTCTTCTAATCCATCTGGCACAGTCCACACGTTTACACTTCCTTGCATTGTGCCAGCACATAGCAGCAAAGGTTGAGAACTTTTACCTACAACACGTACAACAAATATTGAGTTTCTTTGCAAATACACACACATAGATGTATACCCATGATTTCTCTTGCAAATTAGATTTTTCTGTCATTTAACAGAAATTACATGGATGGAATGATGAAGATAAAAAATACAGTGGAAAACACTAGACAGACTTAAAGATACTAGAAAATAACTTGGAGACCAACTGTACATATTACATGATCTTAGGTTCTGGTCTGGTCTACATCACATGATTAAATAACCATCAAGCCAACAGTATGACAAAAATGATAAAGATGCAAGCCATCTAGTGAGACAAAGCCAAAACTTGTCTAAATTGTGTTTTGATGATTTTTAATCCAGGAGAGGTTATATGGGAGGATTGGAAACAGACTTAATTATTAAACGTAGTTTTGTTTCAGAATTTTTTCAACCCTCATAATTTTCTGAACTTTTTTCTCTATCCTTTATCTATAAATTTCATTGCTCTTCATATAATTCAAGACTATCTGTTAATTCTTAGAAAATTTTTTATCTCTCATGTGACCCTAGAGTTCATAAGCTCTTCAGTACCTTGTTTCATTAGTCATGCAATGACAAAGAGATCTGGGCTGACACACTGCATGGCAAGACACATGGAGCCTTAGCAATGTACCTCCTCTTTTGGTAAAAAAAAAAATAAAAGAAGAAAGCATGATAAACTTTCAGAAGGATAAATATATTGAACCAAGTGGGAATGAACACAATACTTCTGATATTCCTCTTTCGCTACGTTATGAGTTTGCCTTGAGAGTTGGTTAAAAAAAACCCGCAGTTGTACACTGAAATTGCACAAAAAGCAGAAGCTAATGTGACAAGAAAAAGAACAAAACAAGTGAAATTTACACCAGAACTTTAGTTGGAAAATATCCTGTGAATGTAATTAGTCCAAGAAAATCATAAGCATAAACAATTATTGTCTTTTACAAACATCATCAAATCAACATTGTTCTTCCAAAAGAGTCAAAATCTTTCTTTCATTTTTTTTGCATTAAATGAGTGAAAATAAATTATCTTGCATATAAACAAATACTCATTTATAACAAATCATCTTAATTTTTATCTGTAAATTTAAATAATTAAATACTTGAATGTGGCATTAAAGCCATAGGCCTAATTTGGTAAATCAACAAAAGTTCCATTATTATCAGTTAGGAAGCTCTAAACTACAACACTTTCTTTGAGGTTCTTTTCCTCTCATTTGACTGGTTACATTTATAAGATTCAATCTCTCCCAGAGTAATGTTTCAGTCTTCATGAAAAAAGTAGAACACGTGTAAACTAAAGTATTATCATGTACCAAATCTGTTGAAGAATTAAATCATTATTGAACCATAGCTTGTAAGATACTTTGATTTTTCCTCTCTTTTAAAGAATTTTGGATCATTATCGACAAAATATTTCAATGAGTTTCAATGAGAATAATACAACAGAGCCCAAGGCCAAAATCATTAAAAAAAATTGAGATTAAGCTTGGATGACTTCAATCTTGGAATTAAAGTTGCTTAAATGACACAACACAAAATAAACAATGAGAATTAATGTATTTTTTACCATAAAAAAGGATAGATAATTGGAATTACTTACCCACATATGGAGACCACTGCAGTGATACTGGTTCATGAGATGGCATTAGAGTGTGAAGACATCGCCAAGCTGTTTCCGTTTGATGCCAAAGACGACACACTCCATCTGCACCACAAGTAGCTAAAATACGACCCGTTGGATCCCATTTCATGCTTGCCAATGTTCCCTAAGAATAACACAAAGGCATTAAATCTAGTTATCTGAAATTAACCAATTGTCATCTCCTGGAAAAAATAAACTGTACCTGATGTGCAACAAAAGAATGTAATTGATAATTAGCATTCTTGCGACCCAAATGTATTACACCATCATTATAAGCGATAGCAAATTCTTTCTCTTCATCAAACCATTCCATATGAGTGATTGGAGCTGAAATGCAATTATTTCAAAATTAAATACTAAGACATCACTTTTGTTACTTCAAACACAGATTTCCTAGAGACATATTAATAGATTTACCACACTCTCTTTGGTGTTGAGGAAGATCTTCTCGCTGTAATCCAGTAGAAGAAACGGTCAGGAGGACTACTAAGCCATTTATAGTTCCAACTAGCAAATTTTCAGGAGAAGATAAGTCAAGTTGGGGTCGTTGTTGTGGCCATGTGCAGCATGTGACCCATCCTGACAAAGTTGTTATGTGCAGCTTCTCACTGCCCAGAGAGGAACTTGAATTTTCTACGAACATAAATTAAATCACAAAATAACTACAGATTGTTTCACTACAAAGTGTGGGAAATGGAATGAGTATAAAGGAATACTGGGATATATTACAATTTTTAGCAGATAAATTATGATATGTAGCACTGTATGTTTTATTATGGTGGGTATTCACTTAAACATTGTACAACAATTAGATAAATAAAGTCATGCACTGAAGTTGACACCTTTAAAATGGGTGTCTACCTAGGAATTCTACATAATTTTCACCAAAATAATAGAGTAAATATTGCAGAACTTTCCAATTCAAGTGAATCCTAGATACAATTCTTTTCAGATCTGTTCAGTAAGAACAGAAATCTTCAGAGGTTAAAATGATCACCTTGCTATCTCTTGGACCTAAGGCTCTAATAATGTTTCAATCTAAACTCAGTGAAAGCTTAGCTGTTTTGAAATCCAATAAATATTATTTCATTTTCTATTGCAAGATTTGACTACATGAAGTTTCTCAGTAATATCAAAATCTCCGTGAGAATTTACTCTGAAACATTTCTTAAAGAAACAGTGGAAATATTTTAATTTGTATGTAAACTGTCACGTAGCAAATTTGTTAGTAACATGTTCTTACAAGTTGAAAATCAGCTAGTATTAGAATTTATATTTTGATGGATATTATATTAAATGTTCTATAATTATTAATATCACTCTGCTTTCAAGATTCTACAATTATTACTTGCAATTAGAAACCCCTAAAAAAGTGAAAGAATGTCTTCATTGTCAGGGGAGACTAAATTCCTGTAGGAGAAATTTAAGCAAGACTGCAAAACAATTGATCAAGATTTTAATGGAAATACTTGTTTTGCACTTGCAAACAATGCAATGGAAATACTTGTTACAAACAACATAGGATTGTTTTTTTATTGATTGATTGACTGAAGTTTAAAAGGCACTTTAACAGCTGTGTTCATTAGTCTTCTTCTACTTCATGGTAAGCCACTGAAGGCCTGTTCCAACTCAGAGGTCATCCTGCCATCTTCTTGAGCGTCCTACATCCCAATATTCAGAGGGTTTGTAGTTATATACTATTTGTGTTAATCTTGATATTTTCATTCTATTGATATGATTCTTTAGTAGTCTTTGATTTTGTCATTTAGGTTGAAAATTTTTTAGGGTGGACCTTATCTCCACACTTGGAACATGGTCTGTCAAAGAATATCCAGCTAAACTTCTCAAGAAGAGCATTTCTGAAGATTCAATTCTCTGTTTCTCTGCTCTGCTCAATGCCCAGTTCTCACTAGACCATACTCATCAAGACTGGAACTGCCATGAATTTCTAAAGTATCTTTTTACTTTTTTTTTTTAAATCCTTTCAATGGTTCCACAAATATGTTGAAATTTGTATAACTTTTTTTCTTGATCGATGTCATTTAAGAAGGAAACATAACAGCCCAGATAATTGAATGTGTAAACTTGTTCAATAGTTTTGCCAGCTAGAACAATTTTTGAACGAAGAGGATGCTTTCCTTGGAAAGCCATCACCTTCGATTTCGAGATGGATATCTCTAAATTGTAATTCTTTATTATGTTTTACAATTTGAACAGAGCGAGTTGTAAATCGTATTCGGAGAAAGAGATAATGACCTGGTCATCAGCAAATAATGTAGTGTTCAAAATAGTGTGATTTAATATAAAGTTATCTGACAGTTGGCTTTGCCATTCGTCGATGACAGTGTCTATGTATATATTAAATAAATTTGGAAGAAGCGGGCATCCTTGGTTTATGCTAGCAGAAATATTGCTAGATGTATTGATCTTAATGGAAGTATACATTTCTTGTATCATCTTAATTAAATGTTCAGGATAGCCTTTGTCTTTCATAGTTGTTCATAGTTTTCATCTATTTATTTTATCGAAGGCTTTATTATAATCAATAAACAGCAAATGAGTAGGAAGGTTGAATTCTCTGTTTCTGTATAATTTGTTTAATCATAAAGACACAATCTGCACATGAGCATCCTTTACAAAACCCATTTTGTTCTTCTAGTAATAGTACTTCAGAGATTTTATTCAGTCGTCTAGTAATTATTTTAGCAAAAAGTTTGTATGCGCCGTTGAGGTGACTTACACTCCTGTAGTTATTGCAGTCCATTCTATTGCCCCTCTTAAATGTAGGACAAATAATTGCTTCTTTCCATGCATTGGGTGTTCATTAGTGCCCATGTTAAATTAATTTTAAAATATAGATTTAATAAAAAACCATTGTAGATGTAAATGTCATGCAAATTAAAACACACAAATTATTTAAAATGAAAGTCACATAAGTTATATTAAATAAAATGATAAGGAATGATAAGGAAAATGATAATGCATGATAAGGGAAAAAAATATACAAGAAACCAACTGTATAAAGACATAGTGACAGAAAAAAATGTTTATTTCTGTCTCAAATTTTATGATATATTCCACTTTTCCACAGAAAAGAAAAGTTTGCAAGCAGGGACTCCCCATTTTTGAGCATATCCCATAAAGAGCTGCCCAGATAATGTCTACGTCAGCTGCCATCAGACTTCACCCTACATAAGAGGACACGTTCTACAGAGAGGTCCATCTTACATTCATGACAGATGGAACAAGATTCAAAGGAGGAAACCATGAGAAAATGAACAATGCAAAAACATGTTAAGTTCACTTCCTCATGTCTAGCAACATGAAATGTGGAATACCATAGATTTACAGAATTGTTAATGCAAGTTTTTATCACGGGAGGTGGTGGTGGTCTTCCCTTACTGGATGGCAAGATCCGGTGCTGACCTAATGTCAGCTTGTGAAGTTTCCTTCATCCAGATATCTTCCACCACCACGACACTGACTCAGCTGAGATAAGCTCTAAGCTTCCAACTAGTCTCCCTGACATGTGTAGTAGTGTAGTCCATGTAAGTGTAAGTGTGGGCAAGGAAGCGGAAGGAAAGATTTCCTGTGGTCCATGACCAGTTTGTTAGGATATTGCTCAGGCATTTGTCTCTTGTTGATTGAAGAAACCATAGAAAACTACCAATCAGAGCAGTCAACCACTAGAATTCTCCTCCAGGTGGCAGCTGAATTCGATCTAGATATCTATCTAATTAGTGTTGAAAATCCTGTAACTATCAGGACTCAAAACCTAGGACCTCCCAATCAAAGGCATTGCAGTGACATCAGCTGATGCCGTGAGCAACATATATCGGTCTGGACCAAGGTCTTGAACACTGATACTCCACTGGACAATCATAACTTCATTACTCTGGGTATTTGATACACTTCCTAAATACAGGTTACTTCACAAACTTGAATATTTTGAAGTCAAGGGAAAACTTCTGTCCTGCACCCAGGCCTTTTGTTCAAGACCCTAGCTTTTATGATAGAATTGGAAATGAGAAATAGTCTTTAATGGCTGATAACTTTAAATGAAGCTAAATACTCTGTTATGCACATTGGATATAATCTGAAGATGCCTGATTACATTGAAAGGAAAATATTGGCAGCAACTGAAGTTATAAGAGAGCCCAAAACCTGGGTATATTTACTACAGATGATCTAAAATGGGAAATTCATGTATACCATGTAGCCAAGAAAGCCAACAAAGCATTGTTTGTTCTGTGGAAAGTTTTCTCAATGTTGAAAAGTGAAATTTTTGGCCAATTATACATGACATATGTTTTCCCAAATGTCGAATTTGACATATCCCTGTCAAACCCATAACATAAATCAATGTACTTGAAAAAGTTCAGAGAAAAGCTACCATGGTCCCAGAAGACCTCCAGATTATGCCCAAAAAAACAACGTCTCTCTAAGCTGGATATCCTGCTACTGAGCAAGAGAAAAGTATGTCAATATGATCGAGATCTATAAATTCTAAACAACCATTACAATATTTATCTTCACAAATTTTTTAAATGCTCAAGAAATGTAAGACAGCTTAACACAGACAACATAGAGGGCACTCTTTGAAACTCTCAAAAACTAACTTTAATTTAGCACAAAGAAGAAACTTCCTGAGCAAGAGTTGTGAACTGCTGGAATCACTTCCCACAACCAGTCTCTGTAGCCTTCTTCAGCCCATTCATGATAAACTACTGTCTTTCTGTTGAAGGGCACACTACTACATCTTCCAGTTAAACTGCACATTCACACACATAATTTTATTTTCATATTATTATTCAATTATAGAAATTATTAGCAATATACACATTCAAATCATTACACATCATAATTTTGATATAGGTATATATATTACAATTATGATATATGGTCACTGGGCAAATCTAGCAATGACTACTCAAAAATAGCAAATACTTACTAATGAATACGGTTCATAAGATACATGATAATTAAATTACAATAGTTATGAATGTTCAAATATGATATATGATTCATTATAATTATGATGAATAATCAGTTTGGTCCCCTCATGTGGATTAATCTGAAGAAAATGGAGCTTGCTCAACCCTTTTATTTATTTATTTATTTTATTTATTTTACGTAAAAAAAAAAAAAAAACAGTTAAAAACTGCGTATGACGTGCTATGGGGAAAAGTGAATTGTGTGCACATTTTCAAAATTCTGTGCTCCCTACACTAAGTCATATACTACTTAAATTTTGAATTCCTTATGCAGGATTTAAAGCTTATATAAAATCCACAGTATGACAAAGACTTTATACATATCATTATGAACTTGGAAGAATAGTCATTTGGGTATTTTTTACCTGGAAGGTGCCAAATATTGACAGTGTCTTGCATTGCTGCAGCTATGAATCGTCCAGAGGGAGACCATCCAAGGTGACTGATTATTTCTCCATCCAATTCACTGCCATACGCTCCGTCAGCCTTATGAAAAACCACTGTGTGTTCCAAAAACGTCTGACTATGATCAGCAGTACTCCAAATGCGAACAGTCCCATCGCTACCACTTTAATAAAAGAAGAAATAGCATGTAAACAGAGAGATATAAAAAATAGTTAATGACAGTAAATGTTTTACAGATTTATTTTCTGTATGTAATCACTAGGGTGTGGATTCATATGCACTAAAAATCCTAATAATACGCATACAAATATGCTTTAAAAAAATGGGAAAATATGCACTTATAAAGAAAAATATATACAAATAAAAATGTGTGTTTTATTCCATACTTAATAGTTTGATTTATGTGTTGAATGATACACAATGAATTTAATTTATATTGCAAGTAATTATAATATATTTTCCTCAATTTACTGGTGTGAATCTTGTTCTGTTATCTGCAAGAATGTTCTTATACATCCAGAAAACACACAGAAAAAGTTCTTTCATCTTTCGATGCGTTTAGAGGACACAATACTTAAAAACTGCACTTTCTGTAGCAGTGTAATTTTCAATACCATGCATTTGACCCTGTTAAGAACACTTATCGTTTTCACCATTCTAAAACCGGAATTTCTTTCTTCAGTTTTCATTACTTTTTCTGCCAAAATTCGCGCTACTGGTCCTGGCAAATTGTTCAATGACGTTGCTATAGTTCAAAAAGTTAACTGCAGTAGTGAGTTCCAGTTCAAATCCTTCAAGTTTGGTTTTGATTTAGGTAAAGTTATGTAGTGTGCACCAATATATGTTAGTTCACTTTTGATTTCTTCATCATTTGCAGGCGTTATTACAGAATTAATACATGTATTCAATAAAGGAAGTACTTTCTTGAAAACTTCAATTTGTGACCAGCAGTAGAGTGCAGCATTGAGCCATGTTCCCCACCTCGTAAGGACAGGCTCTGGCCAAAGGTTGAATTTCTGGTAGATTCTCTTTGAATATTTGAGTTCTTGACAGAGCTTTGACCAAAAAATGTTTAACTGAAGAATTCAAATTATTAGCTTTAGAGGGCTGTGTTCGAATCTTTTCGACAGCACAATGTAGACCACGAAAAATGCAAGTGATGTGGTGCGGTGCTGCTTCTTTCCCACGAACATGCAGACACATCCGGATATAGACTTTCTGATGAACTTCCTGCTTAATTTGCACAGAGATGATGCAAACTCACGTTTGCCTTTTTCGAAGGAAAAATATTAAAAAATAAAAAAAAAAAAATTAATGAATAATAGAATAAAATAAAAATGTAAAATATGCAAATATATGCTCTTAAAATGAAAATATGCTCAATCATCATAAATATGCAGAAATATGCACTGTAAAAATGTGTATACTGGTCCCAAACAACAAGAAATGAATTTGTGGTCTTTATGCATATCATTGTGTTGAAGGAAAAAAAACATGCAAATATGCAAAATCGGCAGCCTAGTAATCACCATCATTTAATAAATTTAAAAAAACAACATAATTTGCTGACTGTTGGAATAAAAATTCAGGAGGTGAAATAAAGTTCAAGGAATAATAAAACTCACCATGTTGCTAGAAGATTCAAAGATTCTGACCAACATGTGTAACTGACGCGATTTCCATGACCTTCAAGTTCAGTAGTAGGACAAGGAGGCATTACTCCTGACAGATCAGCAAAATTTAAGTTTTCTACTGATGATGCTGGTAGAACAGTTGCTTTAGCAGCTATACATTTTACCTGTAAGTGGTCAAATAATCTTTTAATACACAAAGAAATAAGTTATAATTAATTTTATCCGAAGGTCATGGTGACAAACATAATATTTTGGGGTAGGTACAGAAGTACCTTCACGTCAAGACTGGATACAGGAATCTAAGATGATGCAAACCTCTAGGTTAGCAGTAAAAAACAATAAATTTAAAAAAGAATGCATACCAATTGTTGTGATGCCCATTGACGATGCTCAGCTGCTAAGCGTGGGGAGAGAACACAAGCAGCAAGTGCATCTGCTAGCTGCAGGGGACTGTTTGGACTCTCTGTAGGACTTACTAACTGCTTTTCTTCTGAAGAAAAAAAACAATAATATAAATTTTTGGCCAGGTAAACTTTAATCTGTAACTAAAAGATTGTCATCATTAAGGATTAGCCTTCAAGACTGACAAATTTCTTGTTGGTCAATAATAACTGATTTCTTAGTGCCAGCAGATACTGCATGACGGAGGCAGATCTGTCACAATGCTAACTATATTACTGTGAGCAGGAAAGGCTTATTCAATTTTTGCTCAGAGTTCCACTATTGTCTATTTTTTCTTCTCTCAGAAATCCTACAACATGGAATGGGCTTGAACTATCAGTAGGATGATTTATGGCATTGATCATCGTTTACCCTACCGTAAGTAGGGATTTACAGCTTACAGGATTTATTGAGAATAAAATTAAGTAATAAGTGATGTAAAATCTAATAAGTCAACAGTTTTCCCAATTCCCATGAAATGACACAAAAAGTTTAGAAAGAAAGTGAGATGAAGGATGAGGAAGGCCGAGAGAAGAGAAGGAGAATAGGAGGGGAGAGCAAGTAGGAAGAGGAGAGGAAGAGGAGGAAAGGAGGTAACAGGAGGCACAGTGGAAAAGAGAGAGGGGGAGGGGGAGGAGAACAAAAAATTGGGAGGAATGGGTGGATAAGGTGAGTACAAAATACAACATGGCTGAAAGTCCTGTAATAATGAATTTCCAAGTGTTGGAATTGCAGAGCTTTAAACCAAGCAGAGTACAGTACTGTAAGTGGTGCAGTGAACTATGCAAAATATGAAGTATTAAGCAAAATATAATGACATAGCCATATTGTTTTGAAGGAATAGTACCTGCTGAGGACAAGAGATCCAGCCTCAGGCAAGGGTAGACGGATTGACAGCAATGAGCAGTTCTACGAAAACCTTCAGCAAGACAAAGTATGTTAAGATTAGGCAAAAGCATAAAAGACTAAATTTCCAGGTGAATTGACAGTATTTGAGCCATTTAAGAATGTACAGTGGTAAGCAGTTCAGAATGCTATGTCAAATTAATTTATTACAAATTGTGCTACACAAATTTCAATTATAACTTCCAATCAATGAACCTAAATTGCATGAAATTCAATATTCATACCTTTACAAGGCTTATTATTTATCATTTCACACAGAAATCATAACTGAACAGTACAAATAGTGCCATTAATTCATTCTCAACAAACCATTTTTTAAACATTTTATATTCATAAACATGTTCTGTCAAGACAGCAGTGATCTGTACGATCCGTAAATTTAGTTAAAAGACACTAGCCTTTTTGACGACAACAACAACAGAAATGAAATTGTATCAAAATATTTCAATGAACACAACATGTCCAAAATAATCACATTGAAGACTTGTTTGGCAACAACAAATCCTTCAAAATGGGTAGAAGATTTTAAAACACTTTAGATTTTGCAGGATCCACATTTATGGCCACAAGAAAGAAGACCATTAAATAATAACCCTTTAATTTTCGATTTCAAACATTACAATACCAATCAAAGAAGCAACAAAACTTATCTTTTAGAATCTAAAGCACTTAAACCTAAACAAGAACTAAACACACCACAAAACACGTTTCAAAATAGGAGTACTGAGGGTATAAATAATAAAGAAGAAGAACCCGATGAAGAATTAAGAAACAGGTAGACAAATATACTAGTTATTATAACCGAGACCAAAAAGAAAAACAAGGAATTACAAGAGCTAAAAGAACATTTAATGACACGCTCTGGTGTGAATGATGAACACACAGCAGTGTTAATAAAAAATAGGCACAACATTGATAATTAGAACTGAATATCATCACAATTACAGTCAACTCTGGTTATAGTGAACTTCTGGGGTTATAGTGAACTTCTGAACATTTTTGGTTCACTATACCCGAGGTTTTCTATATCCGATGATGTTGAAATTAAATAGAATTTCCCCATAATAACTGATTTTATTAATATAGAGGTACAGCAAAATACATTAACAGCATGAATTGAAAATTTCAATATCTTTATTTGTCCTTAAAAGATTAATTATTTTCAATTGTTTGTTTTGTGCAGTTTTTATTTGGAAATTTCTCTAGATCCTTTTCCAGAGTTCATGCTCTCTCCGTATTTAATTCTGCATTGTACTCTGTGACTAAGTGTCGTAACGAGACACCCTCCAATGCGTCTTGCACTGTTGGAACAGTCCCACTCTCTGGTGATCAGTAAGGTGCCTATTCACGGTCTGCTACCTTCACCTCAGGAGAGACTTCTTCGACTCTGATCTTTTGCCAATGATAGTTTTTCCAAGCTGCCTAGTGCTGGAATTTGTAGCACTGAGGCGATATAGGGAATTAATATGAAACGGGACCAGTGACTTGAGTTCAATATAACCTTCATTCAGGGTTCATTGTATCCGAATTCACTGTAACCAGAGTCGACTGTAATAACAGTATTCCTAGAAACACAAAAGAGAAGACTGAAAATAATAGGTGTATATGCCCAAGAGGGAAACTCGGATGCAACAGAAATGTTCTCTAACAAGTTCCAATGGCAACCGGGTACATTTGAAGCAAATGACCTTGTATTCATAGCAAAAGACCTTAATGCAGAGTGGGAAAAGAAGAAATACATGACTGCAAAGGAAAAGAAGGAAAAGAACACATGTGGAAATGTAAAGAGCCTAATAGATTTTTGCATTTTCAATGACTTACAAATTACAACACATATTTCAAATACAAAGAGAAACACAAATATGAATGGGAAGGGTAAAGGAATTGATTTGGAGCCACCAAAATCAATGGTAGATTATAATATCAATAATATTATATATTATTGATAATGGAAAATTGAGAAATCTCGTGAAAAAGACAGAAGTATTCAAAGGTAGTGAAAAGGGTATAGGTCATTCATGAAATGGTGCAAGAAGAAGGCGAAAGAGAAAGAGAATAGAGAAAAAGACAGGGAGAGACTGGGGAAAGACAGAGAGGAGAGGGAAAGACTAGGGGAAGAGGAGGGAGAGAACAAAGGAGAAACTAAACCCAAAAGTTTTATTTTCTCCAGGACAAAAATAAGAGAAAAACTGCACCACATAGAGAAAGAAAGCATTAAGAGATACTATGAAACCTTGAAAGCAACAAAAAGTTTGTGTTTCCGAAGGGCAAAAAACAATAAATAGCTGAAAACATGGAGTAAGGACATACAAGAAATGACACAAGAAAGGCATTTCAACTGTACACAAAACCAGAACCAGACCACAAAAAAAGGGGAAAAGTTTGTGAAGACTATTGAAAAAGTCATTAAAGGACCACAGAGATTGGGCTTTAAAACCTTCTGGAATCTTCAAATGGAAAGCAGAGACCAAATACAAATGACACCAAAATATTGGAATAACCACCATTCTAAACTATGAAAAAGAAAAGAAATAACGTTATCTGAGATACCAAACAACCTGGAAAAGCAAAGCAAGCCTGAATTAATGTATACAGAATTAAATCCGTTTGATATGAAAGAACTGCAAGAAGTCATAAGAATAGAAGGAAAGGAAAAAAAAAAAAGAAAAAAGAAAAAACAAACAACAACAACAACAACAACAACAACGATAGAAACGGCCAAGGTGAATTCAAAACTAATTAACTATGTAGTAAAATATGGACATAGTATATCCAGATACTGTCAAGGTGTGTTCATAAACATACACAAAAAGGTAAGAAGGTAGACTGCAATAATTACAGGGGAACATCCTATCAACAAGCTCAAAATTATTTGCCAAAATGGCAAAGAAAACTTGATGAACATAAAAGAAAAGATCAGACCCTTATTCATTTTAAAAGTATTCAATAATTATGAAAAAGCTGACCATGAATTATGAGAAAAATTATGGAGATTCTTAAAGAGAAAGGCATATAAAAACAAATATTAGAGGAATTTCAAAATATGCAATCCACTCACAAGTCAATTACATGAGGTTTAAGGCAAGGATGCAGACTCTCACCACTCCTTTTCAATTTCAAAGCCTATGACATGATCAGAAAATGGAGAGCAAAAATCTATCAGGAATTCAACTGAACAGAATACATCAAATCAAAAAATATATTGTATGCACATAACCAAAGCAATACTGATAGAAACAGATAATGGCTCACAGAAAGTGCACATACAGTAGCAGAAGAATATGGAATGAAAATATTATGTGACAAAAATAAGGGAATGACCTTTTGAGCAAAGAATTAAAAAGAGAAAGAATAGTAATAAATGGGAACAAATTAATCTAGTAAAGACATTAATTTTCTGGGGGAAAATCATTCAAAACATTAGCATTTCATTACATATTATGTTATGCTCTGGGTATTGTGTCCTCAAGTCTTTACAATGACTTGTGGCAAGAAAATTTCTGACATATATCATATGGATGGAAGTTTCAGACCCTCCCCCACAAAATACTTGTGAGAATTCTCACATAGGTAAGCTAGTGTGGTTAATTTTGAAAAAGTATTAGAAATATGACAGATTAAAAAAAGGGGGGAGGAGGATTTTAAAATGTGTCTAAATGTGAAAAATATGAATCATTTGCAGCCTTGCAGTGCATTAACAGAAGTACAAGAAATTTGGAAGAAATCAAACATTAAAAAACGGAGAAAACGTGAATAACATAAATATAAGAACCATGAATTATCATCAGCTTTTTCGTTTAAATTAAGTAATTTATTTTTGCATGATTGTAATACATTCTGTATAATATATATAGAAGAAGGAAGTTCTTTTTTCTTAGATTTTTAACATTCTCATATCAACACAATCTGTTATCACACATTACCGAATAACTACAAGAAATTATTTTTTGGAATTCCTCCTAAACAATGAAAATTAACAAGAGAAATAACAGAAGAGAACAAAAAAATTGTCTACAAGGAATGTATATAAATTACATACTTGATAGACGTTCTGATTCTCTTCTGGGAATGAAAAGGAGTACACCTACACACACACACATACACACAAAATAAGAAAGTAATATTTTAACATCTTCATAAATTAAAAAAGACTTAGGAATTCATTTTCTTTCTTTGTCACAAAAATATTTTTTTTAATAAGAATCCTTAGTGTTTATTTTTAATATTAAAAATAAATGCATTAAACTATATTATTTAGCAAGAATATATAGGTAAAGAGGATGAACAATTTTCTTGTTGAGTAAATTTTCAATACATCCAATATGGTTTTACTTTAAAATATTTACTTCATATTTGTTTCAAGTGGAAAATTCTTTTAACAAGATATATTTTTATAATTAATTTTCCGAAGTTTGTGCATTAGTAGCAATGCCAGTAGCAAAACAAAACTTATTTATTTAATAAATGAAACGTTTCAAAAACGGTGAACCCTTTTTGTCTTGTTTTCTTCTAAGCAAAAATAAGAAACTCACCTCTTGGGTTTTCAGTCAAAGCAGTGCCACCGTGAGATGCAAGCAGGCTCACTAAGGCTTGGGTTACTGCAAAGCTAGCTGTAGGTTGGTTCATATTTCCCATTGCAGCAGCCATCAATTCCTGAACAAAGTGATCCACATTCATCAAAAGATCTTTCGTTGTTTGTATCTAAAAATATCTACAGGCAACTGAACCTGAGTAACGATAAACATGAAATATTGATATTGTACCCTACAACATATTTTCATACTACATAGTGGAAAAAACTGGATGCATTTTAATTGCAAATTTACTGTTGTAACAATGTGTCACTGAACAAAATATTTGCGTAGATATTGAAGAAGTTAATATCTGAACAGCACTTTTTGAGACAAGAACAAAGTCAAGTTTCAGTGGGAAGCATTTGCATCCAAAAATGTATACTGTTAATGAAAAGAATGGATCTTTTACAGCAATATTGAAATTATACTTTTTTTATGCAAGAAATGAGCTCATAAAGTCCATAAAATAAGGGCACAGAATATTGAAAGCAATCCTTTCAAAGGAAAGGTAATGATTTGACATTACCTTTCCTTAGGAAAAGAAAAAAAAAAGGGGGGGGAATTTAATGTTGGAAAAAAGATTTTCCAACACAAGGACAGACAGGGTCAGTAATGGAAAATCTTTTCGTTAGTCTTTCCAAACAATTAAACTTTTTTCACAGAATGCGTACTGCTAATGTTTCTTTTTTATTTACTATTTTATTATTTCGGGCCTTTTAAAATTCCTGGAAAACTGACCAATATATTCTTGTTACCAGGGCATTTTCTCACCTACAAGCAGCCAAGAGAAATGTAATTAATACACATTGGATGTTTCGGCACTAAAAAAATCATCTTTTAGGCTCCTAAAGAGGCACTGAAAATGTCAAGAATAAGGAGAACAGAGGCACTGTCATAAGTTACATACACAATAAAATGAAGTACAAAACAATTACGTACATTTTAATGTAAAACTAGATTCCATATTTACAACTCATCTACATTTTATTCTTAATAGTTTTCATTGCAATATACTTCCAGTAACTTTTCAATGATCACAATTTCAAATCTGCGACAATTGGGAGACAAAATCAGTTTGAATGTAGAGAAGGATCTCTCAACATCTACTGATGTGATTGGAATGTATTTTAGAAATTCAACATTAGCAATACTGAAACCTTTTGGTTTCATTGATTTTCATCACCACATTTATTTTCACTTAAAATGTTGGTGCCCTGGGTGTATTGTCAATCGACCAGAACATGGCTGATATTTATGAAATATGGAAATGGAAAAAAATCTGTTGGTATACTTTTAGGAATTCTATCGTATTTTAAAATACAAAGACATGAATTGAAGATTTTGTAAGGAATGGTCACATTGGACCATGGCCGATTTTCTGATAACTTAGCATTGCATGTAAAAATAATACATAAAAGGCAAAAAAGTTCAATAATTCTTTAAAAAAGAGACTATTATGCTAAAAAAATTAAAAAGAAAGCAAAAATAAGCATTATAAAACTTCTTCATAAGTCATAATTTGTCATTATTCGTGCACATATATTATCAGTTTTCAAATAAGTTTACTAGACTAAAATAGGTATTTCCCTAAACATCTGATGTCTAATAATTAATTCTTAAAAGGGGGAAGAGTACAAGGAAAGTAAAAGCGGCAATTTTAATAGATTTGATGACATAAACAAACTTTGAAATAACAAAAAGGAATTTAAATTCTTTACTTTTTGTGTAGAAAAACAATATAATGGGACCACGATTCATCCCAACAAAAAAAAAATTTAATTCTTTTGTTAAAAAATAAATCACTAAATTTTTAAAAAGATAAGAACAGCATTTAATTTTAAACCTAAAACTAATTTTTACTTTCTTGTATATTCATGGTATAGAGAAAGTTATTTAATGCTGCGGAAAATCGATTTCAAGATTCCAACGGAAATACATGTTTTGGAGACCCCTGAAAGCTAAAAGTGTTTTTTTCAAAACATCCATTCAACTGTCCTTCAGTCTGCCTGACAATCAGTCTGTTGCTCTGTCCGTCTGTAGGTGAACAACTCTAGAACCTAAACAATTTGTAAGATATTTTCCCAAATGAATATTAGCAGGTCGATTTGAAATGCTGCCATTTTGAAAAGCATTCTTTGAATTTCGGAGGTACTTTACATGAAGCCCCTGGGATATTTTCAAAATTTTCTCTAAAATGACTCCAAATTTTTTCTTTTAATTTCTTGTAAGAATAGAATGAACTGTTAACTCTGAATTTTTGAAAATAACAAATATATGCATTTTTTTCAGGGTCTTCCAACAACCACAATATTGAAGATTGGAATTTTTTATTCCATTGAAATTTGTTATTTACAATTAGTTCTTTCATTAACATCATGAAAATTTTTTGAATACTTTAGTTATCACACAACCTTGTGCGAAATATAGGCTACAAGATTCTGCATTTTCAGAAATACACAAATGTCATTGTCTCTAAAACAGCTCCAAATTTTTTGAATGAACAGTATTTAAGGGTCTCAATAATATGACATAAATGCTACTTTGATGTATTCTTTTGTTTTTGTGTTTTGACAATTAAAAACTATTCATCAAGTCATCAATATTCACATTATGGACATTTCTTATACATTATAACATTTGTGAATAAAATTTCTTCACATAATTTCTTATGAAGTTTCTCAAGAAATCGTCAGTTTTGGGTGAAAATAAAATTCAAAATGTGCATTTTCAGAAACACTCAAACAATATTTTCTTAAAAGCAGTTTGGAGTGTAATGAAAATGTACATATAGGACCAGATTTTATCCTTCTATAAGATTACTAAAGTTATTTTTCAATTCTGTCAGAGATTCGAAAAAATTAGCAATATTCAACAAAATGTGTTTTAGGCACCAATCGATGGCAGCTGAGAAGAGGGTGGGGCAAAATTGAAAAGATTGCATGTACTGAAGAGATATTTTACAATTTCCGATTTTACGTTTACCCAGAATTTACTTCATAAATAAATAGTCACGGCAAAACATCCATATAAGTAATATATAATTTTCCTCGATTTTGCATTTGACATGTGAAGTCCTACTGTGTTTTAAAACCCCAATATTAAGATTTTTGCAAGACAGGGCCCTTAATTTAGACTGACATTCTGAGAGAAAAGGCGGCAATGACAGTGTTAGTTTCGAGGAGGGAGGTGGGGATATACATAAATGTTGTGCATTTTGCTATTTACATACTGGATTATATCTCGGTGAATGTTCTGAATTGGTTTGCTGAGTAATTTTCCAGGACTAAGCCCACATGTTTGTTTTGAGTATGTTTGTTGAGTAGTTTGGTGTCAGGGATAAGTCAGTTGCTGGTTTTTACTTTCTCACTACCACTTACAGTAGAGAGAAAGTATGTAATGCTGCGGCAAAAAGCGTTGAATTTTCGGCAGAAAATTATTGCTGGGCCCTGGTAACGGAAAAGTGGATAAAACCAGTAACTAAATTTAGAAAAAAAATCCTCTAACACATGGTATAGCCAGAATCCATGTTTTGAGGGTGCTCGATACCAAAAAATTGATTGCTGCCAAATGTGTCAATCCATCTATGAACAATGCTAGCAGCTAAATCGTTCAGCAAAATTTTCACCAAAATTGATATTCCCCTATCGATCTGGCTGATGTCGTGGTCCCTTGAATTTTAAACCAATATTGTAATTTTTGGGGGTACATTAAGCCCCAAAGACATTTTTAAATGTTTTCAAAAACATGGCACCATTGTTTTTTATTAAATTTTGTTGTTGGATAGTGTGATGGACATTTAAGAGAATGGTGCAGGTCTCATGTTCATTGATTGATTAATTGATTGATTTTTTCGTGTTTCTGGGCACGTCAACAGCTTAGGTCATTAGTCCCGTAAGTGTAGCGTATGTTATTTTCCTCGGGAGATGGCGGTGATCTTCCCCCACTGGATGGCAAGATCCGGTGCCGACCTACCGTCGGCTAGTGAGGTTTCCCCAAAACCAGAACTCTTCCCACCAGCGGGGCACCACCCAAGCCGGGACAAGCTCTAAGATCCCCCTCTCCCGGAATATGTGGCAGTGTCGTGCATGTTTGTGTAAGTGTGTGTGTAAGGGGAGAGGATAGGACAAGGAAGATGAAGGATAGATCGCACGCGGTTCGTGGCCCGTTTGCTAGGCTACTGCTCCGGCATTCGCCTGGTGTTGATCGAAGAAACCACGGAAAACTATCGATCAGAGGAGCCGGCTGCTAGAATTCTCCTCCAGACAGCGACTGAATTCGACCTAGCTGAAAAGCTAGTGTCGAAAATCCTGTCGCCGTCAGGACTCGAACCTAGGACCTCCCGGTCAGAGGCGCTGCAGTGACATCAGTTGATGCACTGAGCTACTGCTTCCTACGTCTTCCTACAACTACAATTATGAAGATAGAGATTTTCCTTAAAGAGATCAACTACAATTATAAAGATAGAGAGTTCCTTAAAGATAGATTTTGAAATAAGTTCATGCACAATTTTTGAAAATTTGAAAATGTTTTGCATAATTTTGTGTGAAAGTATAGGCGAGAAAGTACACACTATTTTAGCACCACTAGTTTCTATTTATTTCTTTTCAATTGAAGTTTTGATGTTTTATTTTTGGAATTACAATGTGCTTTGGAACAAAATCTGTGCAAAAAAAATTTCCACGATTTTACATTTTCCTCAATTTTTAACTTTTTTTACTAGTCCTAGAAAGGTGTAAAATATGAGATTCACTGTAGTATGAGTAAGACTGCCATATTGTAGCACCACTAGTTAATTACCTTTGTGCACATATGTACTACAAGTTTTGAAGCTTGGGTATCAGTCTGAGCAAGAGCAGCAATAGCCTGGCTCAGATAGCTCAAGCAGGTTGCTGCAGTTGGAGGAAGATGGGATGCTAGCTGTGCCAGAGGGAGACCTGAAGGAGGTCCTGGAGCCATGCCCTCTGCTGCAGGCAAATCTTGAGGCAGCTCTATGCGACCACCCGCAGTCAATCCCATCAGTCTCACAACCTTCCGTATATCAGAGAGACTGACAGCTGCAAGGCCATCAGCCAGACTACACGACGAACTGCTACAGGAGACAGATAAAATTTCAATGTAAGAACAAAAAACACCTACTGAATCGAAGGTCCAAGTAGAAAATACTGAGCAATTCTGCTTTCAAATGTTTAACATTTTATTGTTGGCCAACCTTATGTATCAATAAATAAATATATAATACTGCTTTTTTTTTTCGTCGGCTTATTTTATAAATATAATGAAAAAGTTTTCACATAGTTTATTTTTACACAGATTCCTAAGAAAAAACGTTTCGACAATTTCTGTATATAGTCATGATCAGGCTCTGAAATTTATGACATACACAACAATTAAACTAGAACACAACAAACAATCACAATCATTAAACATTAAATTATGAACCTGACACATTGAATTATGCCACATTCAGATGCTGTATTGGTTCTAAGTTACCACCACAATTGTGGACCACCAGCTTGCTTAATTATTTTTATTATTATTACTAGCTATATTTATGGTCATGTATTGTGTTTTTTGTAAAGGAGTCATGTATCATGTAGCTGAAAAGTGGTAAATCGGTGTCATTGTGGTCAGTAGACGTGGTGGTAACATTAAACACAAGTACACCGTCTGAATGTGCCAATGTGGCCATTTTGAATTTGTTAATTTTTATTACATTAAGGTTAGTAAGATATTCATAATTCAATATTTCATGATTGTGATTGCTTGTTGTGTTCTAGTTTAATTGTTATGTATGTCATCAATTTCAGAGCCTGACGATGACAATATATAGAAATGATCAAAATGTTTTTTAAGAATTGGTATAAAAATAAATACTGTGAAAACTTTTTCACTATATTCATAAATTAATCCAATGAGAAATGGAGGATCATATATTTTTTTTAAATATTTATTTATATTAATAGAATCTCAATCAGATAGTGAAAGCAAAATACTTTACAAAAACCTTGAAAGAAAAACTACAAAACAAATTAAAAACATGTAAATGAAAATAAAACATTTTCCTTTTGAAGCAAAGGAGGAAAGGAGAAGCTGAGGAAAAAATACCTCACAGAGAGAAGTGATAACACACTCATCACAATTGAACGAGCAATAAGCACTTGGGCTGCAGCTGTAGTCCTGTGTAAAGCAGTGATTCGGTCTTGTGAAGATATAAGGAGAGATGCTTGTTCCCCTAATGATTTGCTGCCACCCAATCGATGCAGGCCTGGAACATATTTTCAAATATTCAATTATTGTATTATTGGTGCTCTGAACTTTAAATAATTGCCCCAATTCTAACTCGTGAGACCCTTCTAAATATTAATTAAGCTCATTGTAAATGGCATGTAGGAAGAAATTTACCACTTTGGTGAGGAGCACTGAAATTTGTGTCTACTGTGACATTAGGGACACTACTAGCACCGAGAGGATCCCACTCCTTGAAGGGAAGAGGCTCTGGTGAGACCTGCCGCTTCAAGAAGCTCTCAGTCAGAAGCCCCACACGATCATCCACAGCTACAGCCAACATATCAACTTCCACTGCAACAGAACACACAAAAATTGCAATTTAATACAGGAACAATGAATAAATGAAAAAAAATTGTCAAACAAAACAAAACATGAAAAGGTCATGTGCAATGTATGGATAGAGACAGGACTCCATATGAAATCTTTATTATATAGCCCCAAACAATGAAATTATTGTGGGAAGACTGCGACATCAGAGGACCAATCAATTGATAGATTGATAAAGATCAAGCAGTGGGCCAAAGCCTAATGCTGACAAAGAGATGAGTACAGGAACAAGTTGAAAAAAAATACGAAACTATTTATAGAATCAATACAATTCCTTCGTTACCTTCATCAGAATTTGCAGCATTTGCCATAAGGTCAGGAGCTATTGTCTGAGCAAGGTTTGTAGGAGGTACATGAGGATGATTGCCTGATTGTCCTGCCTGTATACATGAAGATTCTCCTTGTTTTGGATAGCATTGAAACTGCAGGGAGTACTTGTCCTGGCACTTCGTACACATCAAATAGTTGGTACCTACAACAAAAATCGTAAACCCCTTGAAATTCAAACCCTTGAAAAACAGTTAATAATATTCCATAAAAAACTCCTTTTCAAAAAAGATATGTGTACATCTTGAATATTTGTAAATAAAGAAGTAAAGCAGACAAATAAAATATAATGTTTCCTACACAATACTAATTGTGGGCATTCCAAACACTGGTATGTAACAGAACAATCTACTTTTGACATCAAAACAGCCTCAAAGATGAAATTGTGAAAATTGCTTTTTCAACATAATCAATACCTATGATATTTCCACAGTAGCCTGCTCCCCATAGATGACCACAACCTGGATGTGCAGAAAGCATATGCCCAGCGAGATGGAAAGATGTCTGGTGGCAAATCCCACACAATGGAGGAGGACTACAGTCCAAATGTAGATCGGCAGTAGGGAACTGGAAAAAATATATACAGCATAAAATACCAACATTCAAACTGAAGGCCAGTATCAAGGATCTCCTCAAAATGAAATGTTACAAGATATTTAATCCTGTTTCTGGTTTTACATTTTTATTTTTGAACAATCCACCACTATTTCCTTTCACTCAAATTCAAAAAGAGAATTGCAATGTAAAATGAATTAGCAAAAAAAGCATTTATGGAAAGACTGATTCATATTTTTTCCAACAAATAATTTTAAAAAATTTTAAAATCTCAATTTTATTCAAAATCTCATGTTAGAGAATGAAAATCTTTCATTTATTTTACACTAGAACTTCCTATCTGCTTCACTGGGATCAATAAGGGTTGGTGTTGGATCAGACTAAGTTAAAATGATTTTTGCACTCAATGCCTTCAATAGGATGTCATAATATAAGCTTTTTCACAGACTTTTTTGTTGCGATATTCAGATAGAGCACTTGTTCAGGAAATATACTCCACAAAAAACTTAAATCTCGAAAACCCTTTGTTCATAATTATTGTGTTTGTCGATATCCCTATTTTAAGTGAACCTCATTTCTTTTTTCTTCATAGCAATGGGGGGGGGGGAATGTGCTTGCGTGTGCGCGTGCACCTGCATGTGCGCGTGCACCTGCATGTGCGCGTGCGTGCGTGCGTGTGCGCGCGTGTGTGCGTGTGCGCGCGTGTGTGTGTGTGCGTGTGTGCGTGCGCGTGTGTGTGCGTGTGCGTGTGCGCGTGTGCGTGCGTGCGTGTGCGTGCGTGCGTGTGCGTGTGCGTGTGCGTGTGCGTGTGTGTGTGTGTGTGCATGTGCGGTTAGCGTATTGGACTACAATACCCAAGTTTTCGGGTTCAAACCCGATCGAAGCCGTGGATTTTTAAGGGCGAAAAAATCCTTCGTACGCCTTCCTTCGGAGGGGAAGTAAAGCCGGCTGTCCCATGTTAGTACATTTACTGCATGTAAAAGATCCTCAAGCCTAAAGATAAATTCAAATCGCCTGTTTCGTCGCCCAAGTAATACCTCCTTTCTCCCATGGTTGGTGAAAGGAGTGTAACGAAATTTGCGTGGTCAGACGGAAGAGCAGGCCTCATGGCCTGAGTCTCGCCACGTAAAATAAGGCCAATTCAATTCAATTCAATTCATGTGCGTGCATGGGTGTGTGTCTATATATATAAAAGAGCCCTGAGTACACTCACTACAGTAACACTTCAAATTGGTCATTATGGGTATAACTGGCATGGTTATTAGTCCTGTAAGTGTAGTGCATGTTTATTGTGGTAGGAGGCAACAATCTTCCCCTGCTGGATGAAGAGATCCGGCACTGACATACACTGCTTGTGGGTTTTCCCTAACCCGGTATCTCCCATCAGCAAAGCACCTGTCCCAGCTCCCAGCTGGGGCAAGCTCAAATCTCTTGACCAGGAGAAATGGCAGTGCATCAATTGATGTTACTGCAGTGCCTCTGACCGAGAGGTCCCAGGTTTGAATCCCGACAGTGGCAAGATTTCGACACTAGCTTGTCAGCTAGGTTGAATTCACTCAATGTCTGAAGAGAATTCAAGCGGCCGGCTGCTCTGATCAGTAGTTTTCTATTGTTTCTCTGATCAACACCAGGCAAATGCCAGAACAGTATCCTAACAAATGCGCCATGGACCACATGCGATCTTTCCTTCCTCTTCCTTGTCCTATCGTCACCCCTCTCATACACACTTACACTAACATGTGCTACACTACCACACATGCTGGGAGACTGGTCAGGGGCTTAGAGCTTGTTCCGGCTGAGGCGGTGCCCCACTGGTGAGAGATACATGGTTGACAAAAACCTCACTAGTCGGCAGTAGGTCAGTGCCAGATCTCACTAATCAGCGGGGGAGGACCACCACCACCACCTCCCGAGGAAAGAACATGCACTACACTAATAGAACTGATAACCTCAGTAGTTGATGTGCCCGGAATCACTAACAACCAAGCAACCATCAAAGCTCCTGACATGTGGTAGTGTAGTGCGTAAGTAAGGGGTGAGGATAGGAGAAGGAAGAGGAAGGAAAGATTGTGCATGGTCTGCGAGACATTTGTTAGGGTGCTTCTCTGTCATTCGCCTGGTGTTGATTGGAGAAAACATGGAAAACTACCGATCAGAGCAGCCAGCCACTAGAATTCTTCTCCAGATAGTGGTTGAATTCAACCTAACTATCTAGCTAGAGTCGAAAATCCTGCCCATATTGAGACATGTTAGGACAGTCTGGTCATAGGCACTGCAGTGACATCAGTTTGATGGCAGTCCATCAAAGTGATAAAAAACAAGATTCAAAAATGGAACATGATCTACCTACATCTCAGAAGTCATTACAAGAACAAAGGTAGTCTATATAACACACTAACACATCATGAGGAGAACTACCAACAACAAAATATGTTCTGGTAGGTATAGGAAACTCAAAGATACACAGGTAATTTTTTCCATCCTTTCTGAATTACATATCTTTCTGGACCTCCATTCACTTGTTTCCTTTGTTTTTATTATTGAAGTTGCTTGCAGTTTGGTACTATAGGTATGTACTCCCTGCACTAATAATAGTTTTTTTTTTATTTTTATTTTTCAAAATTGTCACTCATTAATCAGCATTACATAACTTGTTGCAAACTCAGAATGGTTTCATTTAGTGTTTTATTAATATCACACTCGTTGCACTTTATTTCAGAGTTGTTAGCATTTTTTACTATGATCGCATAATTACTCAACAGCAATGGCAATGCCTCATTAACTAACATCAGCTTTTAAAATTGTTAGTTTAATTATTATTTTTATTTTTTTCATTGTTAGACAGAGGAAATTTTATTGAATCATTGCAACATACCTTCTTTACACAGCCATTAAAAGAATAAAATAAACACCTACCACTCCTGAACTGGTGCCTGCACCATCTGATGCTTGGAGATCCAAATCAGAAGTAATTGCTGCAGCTGCTCCATACAAAGGTTGAGCTTCCCCTCGTACATGTTGCCGCTCTCTGTCTTGGGCAGCACGTTCTCGTTCTGCCAAGTAATTGCGAATATCTGAACAAGGACGTCGGCGTGGTCCAAGACCAGGTCCACGACGTACCACACTGAGGTCCAACTCAGGAGAGCACTGTGATGCTTCAACCAACCGCTGAACAAGTTTACAATAGGAAATTAAATAACTTAAGTTTACAGTTATTTTAACTATTATATAACTTAAGTTTACAGTTATAATAAATAATTTACTATCATTATTGAGATGACTTTATTCAAGAATTATATTAACTGCTGCACATTCTGTACAACCTGTGCTAATCCTATAATGTTGTTGTTGTTTCATGTTTTCTTTGGAATGAGCTTTGAAAATAGTTCAAACATGGAAAAAACTTGTTATTTTGAATGTGCTAAAGAAAGAAAGAATGTTGAGCCAACTAATGTTGATGGAATTAACATGTATTGATTAAAAAGATAAAATACGAAACCAAATTAAATTTTTTTAAAAAACTTTTCTTCCTTTTAAACAATTGTACAAGTTCTTCCTCATTCAGAAAGAAATCTCTCTTAAATGTAACTATATAAAGTAGTTTCGAAATAAAAATAAATAACAAGCAAAAATGCTGAGCATTACTTTACCTGTGGCCTACTCAGTAAAATATCAGCACCAGCTGAGAGACCACATTCTTCACTAGTACTTTCAGAAAGGTCTGAATCAATACAAGGATGTTCAATCATCCATGTGGCAAGTTGGTTGATTGTGTGAGCAGACATATCTCCATTACTTCCTGTAAACAAATTAAATATTAAACTATTTTTTCTTCAAACTTAACCATATACTATTTTGAAGATATTCTTTATGAAACTTTTAAAGATATTTCAAAATTATTATAAAGACAAAAAATCCACTCCAATACTACGTTATAAAAATCTGAAAAATATATTTCACAAGTATTTAGGTATTTTCTCTCTAATTAAGAGTTGTGAATCTGAGAATTAATCATAGGTCTATGTGTTACAATTTTTAAAAGATTTTTTTAATCTTTATTTTCTACTCAATTTTCTTCAAGTAAAAGAGTATTTTATAGTATGTTAAATGCTCATTTTTTTCCCAATACTCTCCCTACTGTAACTACTTTTCTTGGCAGTTTAAGAAAAAAACATTATTTTCTGTTTACAAGACAGAACTTAGTATAAGGGTTAATCAAGATAAAGCAGAACCTAAGATGTTATTTGGAAGATTCTGCTTCAATGTTTAAAATTTTGCTCTAAAATAATTTTTATTTTATTTTATAAACTTACACACAGTACACACCCAATTGAAAAATTTTGAAAAGATTTCTTCTGAAATTTGCTAGTAAAGATCAGATAATGGCAACTCAGCATAATTTCTCTTCTATCAGAATAATGTCAACATGTGTAATATTTATTTTTAACTATTAGAAGAAATGATGATTTTTATTTCTCAGTAAGTAAAATTCTAAAGTAGTTCACCAGGATTAATATTTTTTTAATCAAAGGATTAAAAAAATCACATTTAAAACATGAATATTTATTTTTCTAGTTAAGCATAATTGCAATATACACCTTTTTAAAAATGTGGTGCTTAAAATTATATAATTATGATTAATCCCTAGGTATGTGTGTATAAATAAATATGAGGGTTGTTCAATAAGTGGTCTACCTCAGTATCTTTTGTCATTGTTGGAGAGTCGAGTGTGCACAGGCAAGTTGGGACATGTCTTGGTATGCTTCGGCCAAAGTTACAAATCAGTCTGCCATAAGCTCTTGATGGGAGAAGGTGCCAAGTGCAGTGCCATGCGAGTCAACAGAGAAAACAAGAGCTTTAAGACATCGTTCAGTGATAAAATTTCTCAAAAAGGCAGGAAAGCATCCTCAGGAAATCCACGAGAGGATGAATGTTGTGTACAGTGATGATGAGCCTTCATTCTATTAAGTAAAATTTTGGCCCAGTAATTTAAGTGGGGTAGAGAATCGATCAAAGATATGCCGCATACAGGGTGGCCTGTGGATGCATCTTCAAAGGAAATGTGCAAAAAAGTGGAGATCATGATTTTTGAAGATGTGTTAAGGTCAGTATTATAGCTCATGAACTTGGCATTTTAGCTGGCATGATTCACAGTGCCATCTGTACAGAATTGATGTCAAACTTTAGTTCTCACTAGGTGCCAAGAATGTTGACTCTCATGCAGAAAACATTTTTCCAGCAATGTTGTAAAGATCATTTGAACTTCCTTAGAGAAAATCCAGATAATTTTTACTCACAAATTACAATATGCAATTAATTAGAGATGTTAAAGATTTGTACAGAGATAATATGAGCCAAATAAAAGTAGGAAGAAATGTATCAGCACCATTTCCAGTAAATAAAAGTTTACGACAGAGGTGCTGTGTGGTCCCGATTTTGTTTAAAATATATTTTAATGAAGCCCTGAGAAGATGGAGGAAGAAATGTAGTAATATGTATATTAAAATTGGTGACTATGTTATTCTCTCTACACTTCACAGATGATCAGGTGGTGCTCACTGAAGATATGATGCTCTATGTACGCTGCGGAAATTATATGAAGAGTACTTGGAATGGGGTTTAGAAATTAACCTTAATAAGACTGAGTATATGGTTGTAGGAGGAAGTCCTAAAGGTCTGAACTGGATTACGGTTTGGAAGTAAAACCCTGTCAAAAAATTCACATTTCTAGGTACAGAAATAAATGCAAATGGAGGCAGTACGCAAGATATTAGAAACAGAATTGCAAAAGGCAGAGTGGCTATAAGACAACTACTTCCACTGTTATGGAAAGAAATTAAGTAAGAGTATAAAGAGAAAATTGTATAAGATTGTTGTAGAGAATATTGGCCTTCTGGGGTTTGAGGTATGGGGGAAAAAAAAAAAAATGAAAATGGACTTCTGGCGCCGAAGTTGCGAGCTGACTTTAATGGATAAAGTTAAGAATAAACAAATTAAATGTAAAGCGGAAGTAAGTTTTGATATAATTGACACCATAGAAGTGAAGACACTAAAATGGTATGAATTGTGGGAATTCTGATTTGGTGTTGTTGACGTTCTTATGTGAATAAGTAAAAGAGGTCATCTTCATCAACATAGTATTTTTATTCAAATAGCTGGCTTTTGACTGTATTGGTAAAATGGTTTGGACATGTGCAAAGAATGAACGAAAAACACTGGCCAAAAATACTGTGGAAATGGCAACCAGTTACTCACGGAAGAAGAGGACGATCTACACTTACATCGGGAGAAGGAGTAGAAGAGGCAATGATGAAAAGAAGATTGTGTAGCGAAAACAATACCAATAGAGAAATATGGACGCTGGGATGCGAGACACACCTTACGATGTAAAATAACTCGCCATACTACTAATTACAACAGGGGATCAAATACGGGTTTACCACCATAATCCTGA